>PVLD010000415.1:7500-293762 GCA_004027595.1 Dinomys branickii | reverse complement strand
TGATTCCACCTGACTTGTCCTTATTGCCCAGGATTGCTTTTGCTATTCTGGGTCTCTTCTGGTTCCAGATGAATTTGAGGCATATTTTCTCTAGATCTGTGAGGTATGCTAATGGTAGTTTAATGGGAATTGCATTGAATCTGTACAACAGTTTTGGTAGTATGGCCATTTTTACAGTGTTAGTTCTTCCTAACCATGAACAGGGTATGTTTTTCCATTTATTGAAATCCTCTTCGATCTCCTTTTTCAGAGTACTGTAGTTTTCACTGAATAAATCTTTCACATTCTTTGTTAGATTGATTCCTAAGTATTTCAATTTCTTGGTTGCTATTGTAAAGGGATGGTTTCCTCAATTTCTCTCTCAGTCTGTTTGTTGTTTGTGTATAGGAATGCTATTGATTTTTGGGTGTTGACTTTGTATCCGGCTACGCTGCTGAATTTGTCAATTAATTCCAGGAGTTTTCTTGTGGAGTTTTTGGGGTCCTCCATGTATAGTATCATGTCATGTGCAAATAGTGATAGTTTGACTTCTTCCTTTCCTATCCTTATTCCTTTTATTTCTCTCTCTTGTCTGATTGCTCTGGCTAGTGCTTCCAGAACTATGTTGAATAGGAGTGGTGACAATGGACATCCTTGTCTTGTTCCTGAGAGTGTTTGGTTTTTAAGTCAAATTTCTTTACCTTTTGCTTTAGAGATACCATCTTTGCATGGATGCTCGCACAGCCCTACCTGCTGCATCCCCAAGATTACAAGAGCATCACCTAATAGTCTTAGTTTCATCTTCTACCATTAAAATGTGACTTAAAGCCTTTGGTTTCAATATATTTCCTGTGCAATTGGTCTTTGCCTACATCTATGTCTTCCAGAGGTCTAGCTATTCTCTCTTCAAGAAGATTTAGTATGTCTGTTTTAATATTCAGACCTTGGATCCATTTTGATTTTAGTTTAGTGCATGGTGAGAGGCATGGATCCAGTTTTAATCTTTGGCACATGGAAAGCCAATTTTCCTACCACCATTTATTACAGGGGCATCCTTCCTCCAGTGAAAGTGTTTGGCTCCTTTGTTGGAGATAAGGTGGAGGAGTGTGTTTGGAACTGTTTCTGCATCTTCTAATCTGTTCCATTGACCATGGCCTGTTTTTTGCCAATAGCAAGCTGTTTTTATCATGGTAGCTTTATAATATAATTTCAAGTCAGGTATCATGATGCCCCTACCTTGCCCTTGTTACCTAGTATTTTTTATTTTTTTGCTATTCTAGGTCTCTTCTGCTTCCAAATAAACTTTAGGATTGCTTTCTCTAATTCTGTAAGGTATGCTATTGGCATCTTGATTTGGACTGCATTAAATCTGTATAACAATTTCAGGAATATGGCCATTATTGGTATGTTGTTCTTCCTACTCAAGAGCAAGGGATATTTTTCCATTTTCTGATATCCTCTTTGACCTCCTTTTTCAGAGTACTGTAGTTTTCAAAGTAAAGAACTTTTACTTCCATTATTAAATTGATTCCTAAGAATTTCATATTTTTAGTTGCTGCTGTAACAGTTGTGGCTTCCCTAATTTGTCTTTCAATGAGTTTGTTATTGGTGTACAAGAGTGCTATTGATTTTTGAGTATTGACTCTGTCTAGCTATACTACTGAATTTGGTTATTAAATTTAGAAGTCTTTTGATGAAGTTTTTGGGATCTTCTACATAGAATATCACATCATCTTCAATATCACATCATCTTCAATATCACAAGAAAGTAACAATTAATTGATGAATTAAAAAATAATTGAAAACTGGGATCTCATATTATTAAAAAGCTTTTGCATAGCAAAAGAAATCAACAAAGTGAAGAGACAACCCACAGAGTGGGAAAAATTATAGCCAGCTGCTCCTCAAAGGACTACTATCTAGAATATATAAAAAAGTAAAAGAAATCAGACCTCCAAAATTTAAAGACTCAATCCAAAAATGGGCATCTGAAATGAATACACACTTCTCAAATGAAGAAGTAAAACAGCAAATAAATATATGAAAAAATGTTTGGCATAACTGGTCATTCGAGAGATACAAATTAAAACAATGCTGAGATTCCATCTCACCCCAGAAAGAATGTCTGTTGTCAAGAAATCAACCAATAACAAATGCTGATCGAGCTGTGGGGAAAGGAACCTTTCTCCTCTGTTGGTGGGAGTGCAGAGCAGTGCAGCCACCATGGAAATCTGTGGAGACTTCTCAAAAAACTAAAACTAGAGATTCCCCTTTTTGGTATGTTCTTGAAAGACCTGAAAGCATCATACCACAGAGATATATGTACACCCGTGTTTATAGCAGCACAGTTTGTAATAGCTAAATCTTGAAAATGGCCCAAATTCCCACTAACTAATGAATGGATAAAGGAGATGTGAATTTTTTTATACTATAGAGTACTATTTAGCCATAAAGAAGGACAAATGAGACATTTCTAGGTAAATGTATGCACCTGGCAATCATACTCTTAAGTGAAATAAATCAACCACACCCGTGTAAATGTCTCATTGTTTCTCTGGTGTGAGTAAGCAAAAGTGTAAATAAAGACCAAAATGTATAATAGATATTGTGAAATAGAAATAAAATGTTCAAAGGGGGAGGGGAACTAGGGAGGGGGAAGGGCCAAAGGAGGGGAAAAGAAAAAAATGAGAAGGAAAAAATAGAAACAAAACTTTTGTAAGTAAGGAGAGGAGGAGGGGTTAAAGGGAGGGGAGGGGAATGGAAGAAAAAGAATAATCAAGGTATATCATGTACAGGTACAAATTCTCTATGATAAATGTGATCACTATGTATATCTAAAATGCACCAATAAAGTTAATTAACTAAAAGATACACACAAAATACACTTAAAAAGCATTTAAAAAACAAAATTATAAACCAAATAGCAAAGCAAGAAGACCTATTGGCAATAGATGACAAATAAAAAGTTTCTGTATAAAGTCCTCTAGCTGATCAGTAAGGAAAGAGAGATGCTCAATATCAAAGAGGCAAACAACAACACGATAAATCACAGAAGCAGAAGTACAAATGGCCAACAAACTCATCCTGTGTAGGGATCCCCATTACAATGGCCATTCATGATTGAAATGGTAAGTTAGAAGAAACTTAAAAATTCTCAATAATGAGATCACTCATCCATTGCTCCTTAAACTGGTATCACATTTTGAGAGAACTGATAAGGTTTTCAAACCACATACCCCTTAACAGCATACCTATAAGAATTTAAGAAAATCACCGTGTCACTTATTTGATTGATATTAGTTGATTTATACTAAAAACTTGCTTGTTGCTAAGTGCTGGATGATCATAAGGGGGATATTTTTGCATTTTTTTTCTTTTTTTAAAGTAAAGAAAGAAAAAGGAAAACATTAACAAAGGGACACAAAGTAGCATAAGAACAGTACAGTCAAAATTGAATTATAGACAAAGTCACAGGGAATTAACAATGTTTGCTGTGTTACACATTGATAACTTCAAAGTGTATGCTCAGGAAAACACATATAGATATACAATCTTGATCAAACAACCAATCATTAACTGTTCCTTATCATAAAGTGACATAAGGAGAAAAAAGAAGAAAGGGACAAATATGTATGTATATTTGTATATGCAGGATGGCTAACACGGTTCCGCTGTTGATCATAAGGTTTTATATAAGAGGAAGTTCAATAAGCTTGAAAAGCCATAAGCACTAATTTCAGTCACTATATTTTGGTCTAACTCTATGTTAGGATAATACATAGTTATTAAAACGTGTTGAATTGGTAATTAGCAGAAGCAGATATTCGGATGCCATTTAAAACATCAAATTTAAAATGGTATACAAACGTGATTTCCTTTTGCAGTGTATGTCACACATCCCAGCTTCTCTGTGGCAGACGTGGTCTGTGAGAGAAATAAAGAGAAGAGAGTTTTCTGTGACTTAGCCTGCCTGATAAGACTGAAGAATGGGGAAGCTGAGTGAGACCTTCAGGAAGTGAGACCATGGCTGGGCATTAATTGGCAGGACCTAGTACAAAATAAAAATGCAGTGTTATCTGGTAGCTCCTGCTAGAAATAGCACATCAAATGAACAATTATTGGGTTCATCTTGAACAAAGAATTGAAGGAAACAAACCCCAAATAGTGACAAAGTTTATTTGAGAAATGACAGGTAAAGGGTAAGGGGGAAACTAGTGAACTTGGGAGCAAAAAAGAGGAAAACTAAAGCAAAAACACAGGTACACTCTGGAAGACACGGGGCGGGATACCTTGAAGAAAAGCCACAGTGGCAAGCTTTCAGCGGCATCCTGTCTCTTTACTTCGTCCACGCATTGCAGGGACCCGCGAGACTTCCACGCACAGGGCCTTGGGAATTACTTGGCACCGGTGCCCTGGAGTCCAGACACACTTATTCCCCAACCAGATTTACCGCGCCCTACCTTCCTGCCTCAGCACGACTTGTGGTTTGCACAAACACAGGGAAAAGTACAAATGAAGGCACTAAAACCAAAGCTTTTCCCTTTTTCTATGGTCTGTCTTTCTCGACTTGCTATATTTTAAAAGATGAGATTTAGAGTAGCATCAATTTTCGGTTCATCTTCATATTGGGCAATGCCAGTTTTAAATGCAAACAGGACACTGAGCTACTATGAGGAACATCAAAACTGTACAACGCTATTGTTTAAGTATACCCTGAAGGGCCATGTATTAAAAACTTGCTGGTGGGAGGTGCTGTAGACTTTGAGAGGTAGGGCTTAGTGGGGAGTCTTTAAATCACTGAGGTGTTCCCCGAAGGAGTGTGGGAACATCTGGCGTCCTTTACTTCTCTTTCACTGCTGGCTGAGGAGGTGAATGGTTTGGCTCCCCCAAGCTCTCCTGCCTCTATGTACTGCCTCACCACAGGCTCAAAGCAATGGGACGGATCCATCATTGACTGGAACTTTCAAAACTGTGATGCAAAACGAATCTTTCATTTGTTTAAGCTGAGTATCTTGGGCATTTTCTTATAGTAACAGAAAGTGGACTTACACACACAACTTGTAATTTGTGGCATGTACACACACACATTTCATTTTTACCAAGACATAAGGAATGAAAAAAGACAGAACAGCACAAACTCCAAAGAACAAGGGGAGAAATGATGATGAACATACTAATCAATGAAATGGGAAGGGAGAAGTACAGAAGATAAAGCCAAGATTTCATTCTCAGAAAAAAACTAATTTTAAAGATAGATAGAAATGTGTAATAATTAGCAAACATTATGAACAACTAGTTGCTAACAAGTTTCAGAATCCATACAAAACACTTAACCTTATAAGAAAATATAAAATAACCAAAATTTGTACAAGAGGAAGTAAACTTGTATAGACATAAATGTAAATGAGAAAATATTAAAAATAATAGAAGTGTAGTAAAGTATCTTCTCTTTCTACCCCTTCCAAAAACAAAAATAAAAACGAAAAAAATCCTAGGTCTAGATGAATTTAAATGTAACCTTGTGAATGCTACTAAACTTATAAAGAATAGTTCAATGTTTTCTTCAAATTATTCTATAAATTAGAAAAATTTGTCCCGCTAATTTTGTAGGTCTAATTTAATCCTGATTCCAAAGCCAGGTATAAACTGTGCAAAAAAGGAAAATTGTGGCCTAGTTCACTATAGGTTCCAAAATCCTAAAAAATGAAGTAGGGGGTGTAGTTTAGTGAAAGAGTACTTCCCTAGCAATCATGGGGACCTGGGTACAATTCCCAGCACAAAAAAATCCTAAGGAAAACTTTTGCCAGATAATTCCTATAGTATATTAAAAATAATACATCATATTTAAGTATACTTCAACATAAGAGAAAATGCATGTTTATTTCAGCACATTAATAGAGGGAGAAAATAATGTAGGATAATCTGAATGAATGTGAAAAATACAATAATATTCAGTACTCTTTTGTGGTAAACATTATAAAATTTGGAGTAGAAAAAATGGACTCGATGTGATAAAGTTTATACATCTCAAAGCAAATAAAGCACATAATAGGGACACTTTAGATGTATAGCTTCGAGTCCTTGGTACCTTTTATAATTGATGCTATTTAACAAAGTACTAGAGATTCTAACTAATACTATAAGGCAGGTAGGAAGGTTGTGAAGCTTGGAAGGGAAGACAGAGCCGTCACTGTTTGTAGATGTGATCGGGTACGATGGAACCACAGTCTGGTCATTAGAATGAGTTTGAGAATTGAGCTGGGGTTGCCCAGACACAAGATTTTCCTAGAATTGCCCGCACCAGTAATCATCAACTGAAAACACAACACAGAAAGTGATCAGTGTGGTAACAATTATAAGACATTATAAATGTAATAAAAATGAAATACCGTCCTCATGGCAACAGAAATCATAAAGTACTGTATCTGAGAATTAAACCAAGAACCTGAAGACCTCTAGGAATTGAATTTAAAACTTGAGAAAATGATGTCCCTTGGTTAGGATGACAACGATGTAACCAAGTCAACCCTCTCCAGATTAATTCATAAATTCATTGAATCCTAATTATATTTATATATATATATATAGAGAGAGAGAGAGAGAGAGAGAGAGAGAGAGAGAGCCAAAATATGTATACATCAGGAAAATTGTATAAATGTTTTAATACTAAATTTATTGAGATATCATGAGATTAATGCAAGTTAACTTTGACTTCCACAATTACAAGAAGTGTTCAAAGTGGTGGTTTTTAGCTTCCAGGCATTTCTTAGTACAGCAACCTGCTGAAGTGTGTATACATTTCTTTGGCAGACTTTCTCTCTGTCTCTCCTTGTCTCTCCGTCTCTGTCTCTCTGTCTCTCTCTCTCTATATATATAGATGTATATCTATCTATCTGTCTATCTATATATCTCACAGGCCTTAAAAACCAGCAACAATTGAAAACAAGATAAGTGCAAGTCACACAATGTCATTTACACAAATTATAAATACATAAACACCTTCTGGTACATATATATTATATATATTTTTTTGGTAAATCTATTCCAAAGATTACATGGAGTAAAAGAAGGCCAATTAAAAACTAAATCAACTTTTAAAAAGAGGATTAAGACAGGTGACTTTCTCCACCAGATATTAAGACCTACTGTAAAGCCGTAGTAATACTGACTGCGGCAGAGGCACAAGAATGGACAAATGATGCTGGGCGTGGTGGCGCACACCTGTAATCCCAGCACTCGGGAGGCTGAGGCAGGAGGATCATTGTGAGTTCGAGACCAGCCTGGGCGACAAAGTGAGCTCAAGGTCAGCCTGAGCTGCATAGCGAGACCCTGTCTCAAAAAGACAAAAATAAAAACAGACAAATGAGACAAAAGGAGAGAACGAGGGTCTACCTGTGGACATATTGTCTGGGAACTGGATAGGGACAAAGGGCGTGGTCCCCACGAGTCAATGAAAAGGACGATTGTTTCCCAGGGAGCAGAGAAAACCAACTCACTCTACTAAGAGAATTCTGACTGGGTCCCTGCTTAGCCTCGTGTACCAGGGGGACTCCAGGCGGAGTGAAGATTTAAATGTGAGTGAAAAAAAAACACCACAGGATCAATAGAAACAAATGTGAGAGGGTGTCTCTGGGCTGAAGGAAAAGAAAGGAGGCTTATTTCACAAAACTTTAAAAGTATAAATCGTAATGCACAAATGTGCTGGAATTGATTACCTCAAAATTTTTAAATTGTGTTTAACAAAGAAATAGCATGGGCTAATTAAGAGCCAGGTGATAGGCTTTCGACATTTTTAAGCCTAAAAGTGACAAGGGATTAACACCTAGGACATACAAAGAACTCTGCCGAGCAGCAAGAAGAGCACATCAACTCCGGCAGAAAAATGGGCCACCGGTATGACAGGCAATTTACAGAAGAGGAAACCCCAAAAGCTAATAAGCAGATGAAGCGATGCTCAAACTCATTAGCAGTCAAAGAAATGCAAATTAAAACAAGATACCACTTTACACCTTCAGACCGGCAAAATCGGGAAAGCTGGGTAATACCAATTAATGGCAGGAATGAGGAAAATAGGTTTCCTCACACATGAAGGCCTTTTGGAGAGTGACTGCACCCTACTTGCACAAATTAAGCGCATGTATACCCTAGGATCCCATGAAGTTCTAACCTCAGTGTGCAATGGGAAATCTGCAGGATGCGTCCTGCAAGTTTGTTAACAGGGGGAGGAGAGCCGGTAGCAGTCCGCGTTGACCCCCACTATTCTGATGAAACAGATGGTCATATGAACACATAGCAACACAGATCTTAAAAGCCCAGCACCAACTGCAAACAAGAGCACTGCAAAGTCAATGCCATGTACACAAATTATAAATACACAGACACCCTCTGGTGCGCGTGCATCTTCCTCAAATGTCCAAAACACAAACGTGATGTCCCTCATGCCCCAGACCAGTGCTATGTGGAACCAGCCCAAACCTTTCAGCACCACTTTATGACCAACAATGGGACAGGTATTATATAGCCCCGGGGCAAATTCACAAATAACTATCGCTGTCTGTTGCTGGTTGCAACAGAAAAGAATGTGTTCACCAAATCCACGGCAGCAAACCACATACTGCTGAGGCACGTCAGTCTTCTCTAGCAATGGTACGTCACCCAACCTGGCCGCTGCAGTCAGGACCCAAGTGATGGACAGGTGGGGTGAGCTCCGGTGGGGTCAAGGAGAAGCTTCAGAGGAGGGGAAGGGCAGCTCCTCTGTTCAGCCTCCTGGGAAGGAAGGGAGGCCAGCGCAGGGCAGACCCTAGCGCAGTAGGGCCGGGTGGCTATGGGCTGGGGCAGATGCCTTGGGTGGCTTCTCCTTTCACGGTCAAGGGCTCCGCTATCAATTCTTACTGGAATTTATCATTAATTAGGGGGATTTTTCCCCAAATATTTAACTATTTGTTGAAGATGCACTTTTGAAGGCAGGCCTCTATTCCACCCTATGCGCGTGCCCAATCCCCGTGGGCAGTGTCCTGTGATTGGCAGGTGGATACCCCGCCCCCATTCCCGAGGGGCCCGCTACCCTCAGCTCCTCCCCACCCCTTCACCCAGGTTGTCCCTCCAGAGCACAAAATACACACACGCCCCAGACATGTTTTACATGCTACAAAAAGGTCATACACACATATGCAAACACACGGCAGAACCCATTCAGGCTCTAAAAGGCAAAAACGCTTATCCATAGACATATACAGACGACAAAGCCCATCTGAACATATAGTTTATCAAAATATCAGTTCAGACACTCACTTAAACACACTTACACACACTCACACATGGCCAAGTGCATTCGGTGATACACTGGTATCACTCGTCTCTCCCACCCCAGAGTCTATTTCTCTCCAGCTCTTCCCATCTTACTAGACCCTGATTCTCTCCTTCCAGGTCCTTAAATCAAAAATCTTAGAGTCATCCTTGACTCCTCTCTCACGCTCCACATTCCAATCCATCATCAGGAAATCCACATCTAACCCAGAATAAAGCCCAAGTCCCTACACTGGTATGGCCAAAGCCCACCCCTGACTTTCCTCAAGCATCCTCCTATCTCTCCTTGCCCACCTTATAAAAAACTATAACACACCGCAGGCCCCAGCTCTCCCAATCTCTCTCACATCTAGTTTTTACTTCTTCCATAGCAGCGACCACTGGGTAGCATGTTGTATAGTTGAACATGTGTCGCAACTTCATCTGTCTGTTAGAATGAAAGTTCCGTGAGGACATGGCTTTGATTTTGTTCACTGATGTGTGTCACAGACCTAGAAGAGGGATGGCCACTGCAGGTGTGAAAGGAGGAAGGAATGTTCCATTCACACACGCATGAATACAGGAGTACGTCACTATCAGACACACGCCCCCCCACACACACGCATATGCATAGACTTTAGGCCCTGATAACTGTTCTCTGTTGCGGCATAGAAAATGACTCTGGTGGGTGTAGTGCATACCTACAACCCCAGCACTTAGGAGGCTGAGTCAGGGAGGATTGCGAGTTCAAGGTCAGTCTAAACTATATAGTGAGATCCTCTCTCAAAAAAAAAAAAAACAAGAAAAAGAAAAAAGAGATAAAGAGATAAAGAAAGAAGAAAATGACTCTAATCTCAGTGGCCTGAAGCAACACCATTTTGCTACGCCCCTGGACTTGGGGACTCAAATGCAAGCAGTGCATGATGGGGGACAGTTTGCCTCTGCTGCACCTTGCCCAGGGACTCAGGTGGGAAAAACCAATTGGAGACACTGGACACATCTTCAGTGGCATGTTTGGCACCTGGGCTGGGAAGAGCTTTCAGGACGTTTCTCTGTGACCTCTCTCGTGCGGTGACCTCATGGTTGTGGTGTTTCATGCCCATTCCATGAACAAGGCAGAGGCTGCACGGCATTTACAAGCAGCCTTGAAGTGTCGCAGCGTCACCGCTATCGTATTCATTTGGTCAAAGCAGTCAAGGTGAGGCGGGACATAGATCTGCATCTCTTCATCAGAGGAACACGAATGAATTTGCAACCATATTTTCAATGGCCACACATGCGTGCACATGTGCACACAGACACTTACACATGCACAAACATGCACATGCTTATTGATGCACAGCAAACACACACACACACATATACACCCCCCACACCCACCTCTGTTCTAGAATGGACACATGTAAACATATGTACACACAGGAATACTCATGTGGCAGACACACAGTCACACAAGTGTGCCTGTAGTCCCATCTTTGCATGAGCCCACATATACTACCCCAAGTTCTGCCTGGCTGCGCCTGCTCAAGAGCCTGCAGCCCCACCTGGCTCTCTTGACCTTCAGTTGAGCTTCGGACCAGGATGAGCCAAAGCGGTTGCTCATAGGAAGTGGGTCTTCTCTCCCCACTACCCTTCCCTCATGGCAGGGGCCTGGCAAGAGGGAAAACAAATAACCTTGCGGTGTTTAAATAAGCAAAGTTTTGTGCAAAGCAGAGGTTAATGTACTTTATTGTTCAATGTCATGTTTATAGTGGATTGGTGGAGGGAAAAATGTGATTAATTGCCCCGAAGCCCACGGATCTACAATTATGTGGTTGTTGTGAACAAATAAAGGACTACAGTATTCATCATATTCAAATGAGGCAGCAGAATAAATGATGGCGGGCTGGGTAGCAACAAAACCGAGGCGTGTTCCCGCACAATCGGAAGGCGACTGGCGCCTTGTCAACCAGACGAAGGGTGGTGGTGGGAGCCAAACCCGTTTGTCTCTGTACCGCCAGCAAGGGCTGGGGTGACCTGGCAGGTGCCCCGTTAATTCATGTCACACCTTGTGCCTCTATTCTGTGTAGGATGAAAATAAGGCACCAATTTCGTAATAAAGACTTGTTTCCAAAGAGGCCTGGTGTGGGGCGGGGGCACAGATCTTCATTAGAGCCTCTTTCCCGGGCCACGCTCGTTACAGAGCACAGGTACTGGCTAAATGTGTCCGATCATTCATCATGATTTCGCCCTCCACTTTGTCACAGCGTAGGGATTTAAGGAAGATAGATGGTACAAGATGTTGTCTCCTCCGCAGACGCTTTCTGCTCTGGTAAGTGTGTCCGATGCAGAATTATTTTGCCACTTTATTATTTCCTAGTGAGTGTTTGTCAGAGTTTCGCCTCTTGGAAGGAGAGAGTTGTTTCCTGTCACTCAGAGAAGTCGCAGGAGCCGTGATGCTTGGCTGGGCTCACCAGCCAGCTGGAACTCGCGCTGGGTCCCCAGGCAGGGCTGCGGGGGGTCTTGGGAGTCTGGGCCACAGGGCAGATGTCAAATCCAACAGGACTGGGGGGAGGCAGGCTTGGGGGGAAGGCAGGACATGGGGGCTCTGGACATGCCGGGTTGGGGGAGCCGGAGGGGGCGGTGTTTCAGGACTTGGCCTGGCTGCAGGCCAGGCTGCTAGATGAAGAACTGTTTGGATGAGTGTCCAAAGGGCCATGAGAGCTAGGCCTTGAGCAGAGCCAGCTGGACAGGGTGTGGGCCGGGCTGAGGCCCTGCCTGGCTGCTGATGGTCTTAGGGCAACGAGACCAATTCTAGTGCCCATTGTTGCTGGCACCAGCTGAGCTCTTTGTCCTGGCCAGGGCAGTAGAGGGGCTGAGTGGTGACCAACAGATTTTCGAGTTGGTCGAGGGTCACAGGAAACTAACAGTGGCTGGGCTCAGCCTGAAGCCCAAAGGCCAGCCCTGTGTTCAGATCCTTCTCCCCAGGAAGAAGATGGGGTATCTGGGGCCACCAGTCTGTTCTGTGCTCCTCCCTTGCCTGTGTTCACTCTGCAAGGGTCTCTCCACTGGCCCACGCCTCCAGGGGGACAGGGAGCCTCAGCCGCCCATGCCTCAGGAACACAACAGCCGGCCTTACTGTTTCTGGGCTTTCCCAGTTTAGGCTGCTCTGGATGGGGACTGCTCCTCGGAGACGCAGAGGAAACTTTCGGGAACCAACTCAAACGGAGCCCAGGAGAGATGCCTGAGGCATGGGGACCTGGGAGAGGACATACTGCCACCTTGTCACCCCACCACCACCTTGTCAGTGTCCCCTCCTGCCTTCTCGGGTCGCTCCAGAGGTGGTGTGATGTTAGACAAAGCATGTAATTTGGGGACCAAGGTGGCCTGTGCTCAAAGGTTTCCCTAGCTATAATCTTTGGAGCCTCAGGTTACCCATCTGTAAAATGAGGATGTTGTAGGTGTTTCCTTACCCCAAGCATCTCCTTCCTGCCTTGTCTTTCTCTCTTGCTCTCTCATACCTGGCTGCTAGAAAGTCCCTCAGTCACCCCCACCCTGTTCTGTGGGCTTGGCTGGCTCTTTCGTGGGTCTTGGCGGCCCTGGGCTTCCTGGCTGACATAGAGACCCAAATGAGGCAGCTGTAGAAGGTGTCCCCTTTGGGGACAGCCTCATAGGAAATAAGCTTCTTGCCTCTAACCTTCCCATACTTTGCTGTCCTCCTCTAGCCAAACCCTGGCTGAGCCTTGGGGCACAGTCAATGTCCTGAAAGAGCCCACAGTCTGGTGGGGAAGAAGAAACTTGAGTGAATTGTGACCTTAAACCCATGAGGCTGCCAGGGGCGTCTGCAGTCCCAGCCCCAGACCTGAGGTCCCACAGGGGCCCTATTCAGGTCGTGCTAGAACTGGTGCTGTCAATTTAGCGCCTCACAGTCCACACCGCAACCTTGGAAAAGCAGTGCCATTCCCACCCCCGCTTTGCAGCAGAGAAAAATAGAGCCTCTGCAGTTCTTGCTGGAGAAGTCAGTGCGGTCACTTACAGGCCAGGGATTTGAACCTAAGAAGCTCCTGAGGTCCAACCCAGCTTCTCAGAGATAATAGGAGTTGCTGGTTGGCTGAGCAGCTATGACTGACATCCACAATATCCAATCATAGTTCAAGGCTCAGAATTTTTTTTTTTCCCTCTCTACCTGCTTGTGGAGGTGTCTCCAACTCTTTCAGTTACCAGCCATGTAGAAACCCCACATCTGCAGGTCCTTGTAGTTTTGTGTTTGGGACATATTTGCCTTTTTCTCTCCTGGTTTATTAGTAGGTTTTCTTTTGCTGGCTGCTACCCATTCATGAGTTGACTCATTTGTTCACTTAGCAGACACAAAGGATCCGTTTGTGCTGAAGATAGAAGGTCTGGCGGTGGGGTGGTCCTTCTACCCCCCAAGCCTCTCCCAGCACCGTGGCCGCAGCCTCCTCTATGCCTCCAGAGCCCCTTCCTCTCTATCTCTTTCTATTCTGCAGCCAGTGATTTTCCTTGAATGTGGCTCTCGGCTGCAAAGATTCAGTAGCTCCTGATTGCCCACCTGCTTTAAACTTAGACCTCGCACTTGGCGTTCAAGGCTCTTTATGACCTGGCACCACCACTTACAAGCTCCGTGATCTCAAGCTGTAAGTTCTTTCTCCGCCTGCATTTCCTTGTCTGTAAATGGGGACAGTAAGAGCGCACACTGTGATCAAGTGGATTTCCAAAGATGTCAGCTATATTACACATTCCCATTCCATGAGATCTTCTCACGGCCCCCATGGGTTGGGAGGGAACACTGTTCCCCTTCCCTTGAACCTGGGTGGACCTTGGTCACTACCTTGACAGACAAACTCCTGAGTCTGAGTTGTACAAATGCCATGTCTTTCTCCCTTCGGATGCCTGCCTGCACTTGGACTCCAGTGGCCATGCTGTAAGGAGCCAAAGCCGTGAGAACAGGCCACCAGAGGTGTCCTGTCTGCAGGCAGCACCAGGTCACCTGCCAAATGTAGGCACCATCTTAAAAGTCATCTACCCCGGTTGACACTATGTGAAGGTAAAATAAACTGACCCTGCCAAATCCTGGAGTCCGTAAATCACTACTGCTATCTTGAGGCACTAAGTGCTGGGGCTGCTTCTTACACAGCAGAAAGTAACTGAAACACACTCCTCCTGCATCCCCGTGTGTGGGGATAATCAGATGTTTCAATTCGCTAGGATGCCTATATCTGTACCACAAGCTGAAGGGCTTAAACAGCAGAGCTGCATTTCGCACCGTCTGAGATCAAGGTGTCTGCAAGTTTGGTTCCTACAGAGGCCTCTGTCCTTGGCTTCTTGATTTCTAAACTTCTGTCACCTGTACTCTCCTTGGTACATATGAGAGCTCATCACCCTTTCTTATAAGGACACCAGTTTTCCTGTATTAGGGCCAGCCTGAGAGCTTCCCTGGAACCTCACTACCTTTTTAAAGACCTGCCTCTGGATGCAGTCACATTCGGAGGCAGTAGGGTCAAGACATCAACATACGGGTCTAGGGGGATACAATTCCACCCATTAAAACATGCAGATGTCTGTGCACTACTTAGAGCAGTTCTCAGCATGGAGTAAGCAGGCAGCAGAAGTTAGCAAGTGCCAATATCCTAACTGCCACCACAACCACCACTGTGGCCTGCCTGGACCCCAGCCTCACCATCGCCCTGCAGCGCCCAATCCCCAGGCCTCCTCTTGAACATCTCCTGCCCCTGAAGTGCCCAGTCCTGTTCTCTGTCCACCCAAGTCCCTCCTGTCTCAGGAGGCCCTGCTGCTCACCCCTCTGGACTGCAGAATCTCCCTGACTGTCCATCTCCTGCTTTCGGGTTCCTACAGCCCAGGTCAGGGGCTCTGGTTAGCAATTGCTGTGACCTGCTATGAATGAGAAGATTTGGCTTCTTTATTTTTTTTTTTTATTTTTGAAACTTTTGTGAGCCTCTGTTTTATTCTGAAATACAGAAATAGATTTTCTTTTCTCATTCTACAAGTAATTTGTGCCCAGTTTATAAAATCCACTGTACAGGAAGGTTTAAAGAGGAAAGTGGAAAACCAGCTAGAATTAATGACTTTTAATTTTCTGGTTTCTACCTTGCCAAAATTTTTCATATGTGTGCATGTAAGGCACACACATATGCTTTTGCTTGACTCTAGGAAACACTGGTTATAGGATGCACCATCAATGTAAGTACACATCTCTTAGGGAGCAAAGAATAACTGCATTAAACATATATAGTAATTACGATATACATCCTAATTTTAAAATGTTATGTGAAAAATGTGCATATCTTAGAGTTAAGAAAATATGTACATATACTTTTGTTTTTCAAAATGAAAATCTTTATGTGTACTATGTTTTTTTAAAGAAGCAGGGTCTTCCTGTGTTGCCCAGGCTGATCTTGAACTCTGGGGCTCAAGCAGTCCTCCTGGCCGAGCCTCCCAAATAGCTGGATCTACAGGTGCACCACCATTTACATCCATGAATACTGTTTTATGGTCCATTTTTAAAAGAATCAGAACAAAGCTTAATCATTTTTCCACATCAGTAAATGAATATACTTAATATTGATTTTAATGGCTGCATACTATTCTATGAGCTTGATATGTCATAATGAATTTACTTCTCATTGAAAGGCACGGAGTTTTGATTAGTATTCAGACACAAACACAAGAACAAGAACTGTCACTGAGCCACCTTTAGGTGTCCCTGCTTGTGTCCTGTCACCGTGACAATGCACAATGGTGCTCCAGAAGTGGTTGGCACTTACCAACCTCTTAGCTGTAACAAGACAGGAGATACAGCTCACCTGGATACTCCGCCGACAGCTAAGATACACGATTAACTCAACTGCCTGCACCGAAGATTAAACAAATAAGAAGCATAGTTCTGGGGCCAGCTGTGTTCTCAAATCCCAGTTCTGCTACTCAGAAGGAGACTTAATCTCCCCAAGCCTCAGTCTCCCCCATGGACTATCCCTGGAGAGGGCTAAAAGATAAACTGAGGCAGAGGTGGGGCCTGGAGGACATCTGTGCCTCCACGGGCTCTGCCTGCTGCCTTTTCCAGTTCTCATGGCCCAGGGTCCTGTCCTAAACCCGCCATGTGCACGTCATCATGCACCGTTTCCCTGGCTCCTCCACCTGCATTCACAACTTTCTCTTCCTGGTTCTTGCCCTATAAAATTGCATGCTCCCTCCTGCCTCAGGGCCTTTGCACAACACCTCCTGACTTCTTCAGCTACTGAATCGCTACTCCCCCTTTCAAGATCTGCTTAGGCTAGAATGTCACAGAAGAGGACTTCTCTTCTCCCTCCCAGGCTGAGTCCTCTGCTCTTTTATGTGGCAGTAAGTACATTCACCATCGCTGAAGTGAATCAGGAAACTTCCAATAGGACTTACACTAAAGGCAGTTTCCTATACCGTGTTATCTCTTCAGTGTGTTCACTACAGTGTCATCCCAGCATTTGCCCCAAACTCAGACTGCAGCCTCCACAAGTACAGTGTTGATGGATGAGGGGGTCGTGAAGTCACGGCTGGGGATCTAACCCCACCTTCTCTAGGAGAACAAGCAGTTCAGCACCAGGACTGCCTGGTGACCAGCCATGGGCTACAGAGACCACTCAAAGAGGGTAGCCCGGGCCCTGCAGAGCAGCCAGTGTGGATCCCACCCTCCAACCCCCAGCTCTGCAGGATGCTGTCCAGTTTCACTCTGAAGTGGCCAAGCGGCAGCCTGACTCATTCAGATGGAACCAGTAGCGTCAAGACATCAGCACACGGGCCGGGGGGATACAGTTCCACCCATGAAAAATGCAAATGTCTCAGGATTTGGGGTGAGCCCTGGGTGCTGTCCCTTCTGGTCTCCCCGCTGACCAGACTTCCAGCTTTCCCAGCCTTCTGGCCTGTGCCGTGTGCCCTGTTGGCCACATGGTGGCAGTGTTGGCACCGACTGAGCACACTACAGAAGGAAGCCTCAACCAGCTCTGGCAAGATGCTTTCAGAGGCCAGCAGACACCCTGAGCACAGAAAAAGGAGTCTGTGCTGGACAGGGGGCGGGCATGTCTGGGACAGTGTTTGCAGACTCGTGTGCGCGCGCGCGTGTGTGTGTGTATTTGCAGAAGTCTCCATTCATACAAATGTGGACGTGTTTTCCTATTGTAGATGTTTGTGTACCTGCATGAGTCTGTTTCTCAGTGTGTCTTTGTGTGTGTGTGTGTGTGTGTGTGTGTGTGTGTGTGTTATCTGTCTGAGTGCTTGCATCTGTGAGAAGGCCTTGTGTGCAAAAGCATTTCCATGCCCCTGCTTTGTGCGAGTCTGGGGCTGCCAAGTGTGTTTATGATAGTGCCTCTGGATGCAAGTGGAGAGAGCCCGGGGCTGAGGTTGTGTGTGTTTGTGTGCATGTGTGCACACCAAGGTCAGGGGCTTTGGGGCTCTGCCTCCCCCTGCTCCAACCTCTGCCCTCTCTGGACCTCCTCTGCAAGGACAACTGCCCTGATTCTGCCCCTGAACACCCCCAAGATGGCCTGTTCCTTCTTCTGTCCCTGAATCTGTTCCTGGGGTCTCCTTCCCCAGCCACAAGTGCCCATAGCTTCCCAACTTTACACAGATGCACCTGCAGGGCTTAGAGTGGGTATGGTGTCACCTCTGGACACCAGGGCCCTGCTGGTCCTAAGTCCCCTCCCTGGCTTCCTGCCTGTGGAAGCCTCCAGTCTGCCTGCAGCAAGGCAGGACAAAGGCCTGGCATGGCTCCCCTCTGGGCAAGGGACACCCTCATCTCTAGGTTCCCAGAGGGTCCAGACACAGCAGACTCAAGTGCTTGGTGGTGTCACCTACAGAGTTGGGCTCACTCTCTCCCCTGGGACCTCAGATTCTGCTGCCCAGCCCTGAGAGAGTGTGGGGATGCTGGCTTTTTCTGCAGGCCACATCTCTAGCCTGGGGCAGGAATTTCCACAGCATGGGTGCCAGCTCCATCCCACCTCCCGCCCCTGCCGGCTGAGGGCCCAAAGTGCCATGTCCGACCACCCTTCCCCCTGTGGTTATTAATAATTGGGTATTAGGCGAGTGGCGACTATCGATTCTGGCGCAGGCGGCTCCAGGTCGGGGTAATTTATGGAAACACTGGTGTCCCTGGTGATAAATAATGAGGTGATCACAGAGACGGGTCACTAGTGAGTGGCCTCCATCTAGCTGCCCTGTCCACTAACGCACGAGCTCATAAATGGAGGGAGAGAAATCCGGCTGGCAAAGACAAAGGACACGTTGGTGGTGGGAGGCGCCAAGAAAAGAAGGGAAGCAGAACATGGCTCTGTGGGGTCAGAAGGCAGGGACAGAAAGGGACAGGCAGACACAGGGAGAGGGCTGGGATGGTGCAGAGGGACACACAGCCAGACACAGGGCCGAGCAGGGAAGAGAAAGACAGGAGGACAGGGAGACGCAGAGGGAGAGACCGGGGCAGAGAGAGAAGAAAGACACAAAGCCGGAGAGGTGAGAAGTGGCAAGCGACAAGGTCGGAGAGGGCAGGGACAGCACGGACCAGGACAGAGAGCAGGACCCTGGTGGCGAAGGCTCTGTGCCAAGCGCCTACTGTGTGCTGCTTCTGCGTGGTGGTCCTGCATCTTGCCTCATGTTATCATCATGCAGTGACCCAGAGCTTGGCCCCCCCAGCAGACAGTCCGGGTTCCAGTCGCAGTTCTAGCCCTCTCCCCAGCTGTGTGACTTTCCTTCCTGGTGCCCAGTGCCTTCCTTAATCCAGTTGTGAGGATTGGAAAGGTCAAGGTCAGTGCCCTTGGGGACCAGTGCCCAGCACACTGGGTGCCAGTCAGTTAGCCATTCAGTGTGGGCTGCTGCTTGCCCCTTGCTCTGGTCTGCTTCTGCTGGGTGGGGTGTCAGCGTACCATGACAGAGCCCCGGAAATGAGGTGAGGGTGGACCCAGGGGCTTTGGGGAGGCAGCCTGAAAAAGCAAAGGTCTGATTAGCATCTGGAGGTGGCACTCTAGATGGCATAAGCTTAAGTGAAAGCATCACAGTATGTCAAGGCAGGGAGGCCCCTTGAAGGCCTGAGGCCTTTCCTGTCATTGGTGTTTATGGAAACACTGGCCTCCTAAGGGAGGCCTTAGGAGTGGGGCAGTGGAGTTCCTCCCTCTACAGTATCTGCCGCCAGAGTCACCCAGCTTTAACTCGGCTGCCTCCAGGGACAGGGAACTCACTACTACTTGTGTGGAACCCCAACCCCAAATCAGTCTTCATGCGCTGCCCCAACAGCCCTCTGTCTCCCCAACCCACCCTAACTCCGCCCTTCAGGGGTTTGAAGCATGCGGGTGCTGTTTGCTGCACCCCACTCTGTCTTTCTGATTATCAGATCCTGCCACTTGCAGCTGCTCCAAATAGTGCTCTTGGGCTCCTGGCCAGACCCCACCCCAGCCGCTCTCCCCCTCGGCAGGTCTGGCCAGGTGGCCTCACAGAGTAGAGGACTGCTCCTTCCGCCGGGATCCACAGCTTTCTAACTCTGCTGCCCAGAGCCCAGGCTTCTTGGAGAGGCGCCAGGGTCTGTCCCGGGTGAGAGGTGCCTCCTCTCTCCCTCCACACCCGTGATCCGCTCCAGGCAGGAAAGAGTGCAACCCCCAAAGCTGCAGGCCGGTGAGCTGGGTTCCCTCAGGAGGCAGTGTGGAGCAGTGGGAGCTGACTCGGTTCAGCCTGGTCATGGCTTGGCCCTCCTGCCACTGGCCGGGGATGGTGTACCGGCCCTTCGTCCTGCCAGAGTCTTGCAGTGTCACAGAGCCTGTGTGCACCAGAGGCAAAGCCCGCTATCAGACTCCTTCCTTCCCTCTGCTGCCTCTTCCCCGTGTACTCTGGGTAGCCTGGGACTCTCTAAGTCATTTCCATGTTCAGAGCTCAAATCTAAGAGGTCATATGAATGCCTCATGTTCTCTGTCTTGACCTGACTGGGCTTATCTGGCTTTGCCACCATTTTAAGATGGGGAAGTCCCATGAAGGGCTAACACTCCACGAGTGCCTGCATTCCTCCCTGGATCTAGGGCCAGCATGGCTTTTCTCCCTGCTCTGTGAGAACGTAATGCACCAGGGCTTGAGACCATAGACCAGAGCAGGACTGAGCCCTGGAACACTTCGCCAGAGACGCCCTTGGTTGGGCGTAGGTGGCCATATTGGTAGCCGTTCATCTCTTTTTCCCCTCACGTTTCCCTTTGTGTCTGAGTCTGTTCCTGGAGAGCCCATCACCCCGTCTAGGAGTCTACACACCTCCTCTCACCTTACTTTCTGCCCTTCTGGACCAGGCACCTGGGGACAAGGAGGTGGGCCAGTCTGATATGGCTCCTTCTCAGCAAACTCTGGGCTCCCCGGCTGGCCCCTTCCCCCCCTGAGGCTCCCAGATCCCTCCTTGATATCCCACTGCCGAATATTTACTGAGCTATTGAAATTCAGACAAGACCATTTCCAAGAATAGCCGCTAATGATGGTTGGTTCGTTCCCCTGCTATGTAGGTAGCCAAGAGCCATAGCTAAGGATGGGTGACAGGGCCAGCGTGGGTGTGGGGTGCAGGAGGGACAGGGACTGTGTTGGGCATGGTGACTTGGTAGCTGCTGGTGGGGACAATAGCTCCAAACACCAAGTTCCTGAGAACTTGGGTTTGGCTTTGTGGCTCTCGGAGGGCCACAGAGGCCATCTGACGTCACACCTGAGGGGCTGGGAGATTGCGTGACAGCAAGGTGTTGGGGCTGGTGAGAGGAGAGGTCAGCCCTGAACCTGGGAGAGAGGACAGGGAGGGGTGGAGAGACTGCTGGGAGGAGACAGGACTGACTTACGTGAGGTGACCGGAAGGCCAGAGGAGTCCGGCAGGGAGCAGCACACCAGGTAGTTTGGGACCCCAGTAATGGGGGCTAATGCTGCCATTTACATGGGGAGAAAGCCGACTGGCCAAGAATAAAGGCCCACAGGCAGGTGAGGAGTTTGGTGTGGGGCTAGGATGGGGCTAGTCCTGGAGTTGGGGTTGGCAGGGCATCCTCCATGGCCTGGGAAGGCTGGGAGCTCTTCGGGCAAAAAGCGTGTCTACATCCACCCCACCCGGAGCCCTGCTGACTGAGCGTGGCACAGACTATGAGGACACAGGGTGGAGCCCAGGACCACACTGCAGGTGGGGACGGAGAGAGAGCTGGGCAGGCGCAATTGCCCAGCATGGCTGTGGCTTTGGGGGGATGGGAGCAGATATTCACTGCACACCCCGGGGGCCTTTGTCTCCCACTTTCCCTCAAGGACCTGCTCAGCCGGACTCTGGCGCTTCTTCTGCGGGTGAGAACAGGGCCCAGGTTGGTCCAGATCCTTAAGAACAAATCCTTTGCTGAAGAGAGCAGGCAGTCAGGAGGGTCTGACTCTGGGCTTGGGCTCCCAGGGTCCCCTAACCTGCCCTTAGGATGGCGCCTTCTAGGTTTCCAGGGCCCCTCTGGCTTCCCATTCCTCAAGGGCTTGTTGTTTGTCCTACCGAAGTCCCCTGGCTGGGGCAGAGATCAGCTTCACAGCGTGTTCCTCCTCGTGCGCAGCCTGGTCACTCTCAAGGTCAGCGCTTTGTTTAGGGGTCCCTCTCTGTCCCGTGACTTATCCCCAGGTCCCCTGAGTGGGCCCTGACTCAGACGTAGCTGAGCTCCTTCCCCCTGGGGCACCTTCAGGTCCCCCCAGGTACCCTGCCGGCTATGCTTAGCCAGCCAGGGAGGGGCTTAGGCTTTGTTCCCGACCTCCAACCACAGGGAGAATAAAGTTTGTGAAATATTAGTTTAATAAGACATGCGACTACTATTAAGGATCCGAGCGGTCCTTATTTATTATTCATGCGGTCATATGATTTAGGGGACCGTAAAAGCGCAGCTCGTTGCCCCCTCCCCCATGCGCAGCCTCCTGAGCATTCTGCACACTTGCTGGCACTGCACAGGCGCATTTCCTGCCTCAGTGGTGTGGGGGGTGCTCCTGGCCGCGGTTCTGACCCGTCCTCTGAGTGTGTCCTGCATTCGAATTTCTCTAATACCAGGGAGAACGTGCCAGGCAGCCCAAGTCCAGCACACAGAAGTCTTTAGCTTTGTGAGTCTGGGGCTCTTCTGTCTTCCTTCCGTCCTTTTTTTTGTGATCCTGGGACCTCAGAGGGGCCGGGTGATCAGGACGCGGAGCAGACCTGTGGTCAGATTAAAGATCAGTAAGGGACTGAGTTATTCCTGCCCCAACTTGCTGTGCGACCTTAGGTAGGCCTTTGGCCTTCTCTGAGTCTCAGGAGAGGTACAAATGGATCATCTGCAAGTTTTTCTATTTAGGGCAGGGGCAAGAGATAAAAGTGATGTATTATGAAATCTCATTACCCCCATAAAATTCCTTCTTTAGCACCTTTGCAGTCAGCTATTTCCTGTACTCCCAAAGGCAACCACTGATGTGATTTCTTTCGCATTAATAGGTTTTGTGTGTTCTTAATCTTCAAATCAATGAACTCTGATCCTCCCTTCCCTGTAGGACTAGGCTAGTTCCTCCACGCATTCATTTGTGCTTGAGGCTCTGGGGCTTTCCCATGTTTGGCTATGGTAGTAATAACAGTTTCTATGAACATCTGTGCATAGATTTTTTTGGTTTTCACTGCCCTTGTGTAAATCATCCTCAAGAATGAACTTGCTAGGTCAAATGATAAGCGGATGTTTGCTTTTTGGGAGGACAGGATGCTGAGAATTAAACTACTGAGCTACACCTTGGGCCCTAGTCTTGCCTTTTAAAGTAATTGTTAGACTGTGTCCCAAAAGGGTGTATTTATTCTTTGCCTGCGAAGTTAGTTTGCTGGTTGCTCCATATTTTTGTCAACACTTGAAATTGTCAGTCACTCTAATTTTAGCCATTCTATTTGTGATTTTAATTTGCACTTCCTTTATAATTAATGTTACTGATTACCATTTCTATATTTTCTTTTGTGGAGTATATATTCATGTTGGGTTGTCTTTCTACTTTTTTACCTGTAAAATATATTTATATATTGAAAATAGAAGCCCTCTGTTAGATATCTATATTGTGAATATTTCTCTGAAATTTTGGCTTTCTTGTGTAGTTTCACAGGGGTTGTTTGGAAGCAGTTTTTAACTTTGATTAAGTCTAGCTTATCAGCTTTTTCTTGCTCTTGCTTTTTGTGAACTCCTAAATTAATCTTCGGCTACTTTGTTTTATGAACGTATTTCCCCTATGCTTTCATTAGAAGCTTTATGCTTTGAGCTCTTATGAATCATATTCAATTTTTATGTAGGGTGTGAGGTAGAAATTGAGGTTTTTCTGTTTGTTTGCTTTTGTTTCCCCATATATTTCATCATTACTTGTTGAAAAGGCTTTCCTTTTCCCACTGAACAGTCTGCTGCCTTGGTTTAAAAAAAAATCAACAAATCTTTAAGAATGGGTGTACTCCTGCACTCTACAAGCTGCGAATGCTTAAATTTTAAAAATGTATTATGGTAAAATACACACTGCCATCAAGCCCCCTTAAAATACACCCTTACATATTTCAAACACACTGAAGCTACTGTTCTCACTACTTTCCAAAGCAGTTTGGTATTCACGAGTGCCCTTAGCTGCACCGCTGTGGCTGTGTTGATGTCCTGAACTGATGAAAAACATTTGCCTTTCATGGTCATTTTGACTTTGGGGATGAGCCAGAAGTTGCACAGTGCCAGATCTGATTAGTAAAGTGGATCAGGGCACATCGTAATGCTTTTGTGAACCTGCCTTTCTGTTGAATGGCACTAGGCAGCCACATTTGCCACATATTTTTTTTTTATCATGCCTCATAAAGACACTCATGAAAGAGGACTTCCAGAGCTGCTTCAGAAAGTGGCAAAGAAAATGGGATAAGTGTGTTTCAAGTGAGGAGGAATATTTTCAGGGAAATCAATGGCAATGTGTTTTTTAACTATAATACATTTTTAAAGTACTCACCATACACAGTATTTTGCTCACCCTTGTATATTATTCATTTTACCTTTTTGTTCACCCTTTTGCCAGATTGTACTGTCTTGATCACTACTGGACCTTAGTGGTAAGTTTTAAAATCAGGTAAAATAAATCCTCCAAGTTTGTTTTTTTTCTTTTTAAAGTTTGATTTGGTTATTATAGATTCATTGCTTTTCCATATCAATCTTAGAATCACCTTTTCAATTACTACTAGAAAATCTAGTGGGCTTTTGAATGAGAACCATGTTCTTCTATAATTCACTTTGCAAAAGGCCTCAGGAGGCAACCTGGCCCCTGGCCTGGCTTCTACGCCTTATTTTGCCCATTAGGTCCCCGCTCCTGCTCTGGGAGGTCCTGCAGTGACAATCCTCAGATCTCAACCACCATTTCTATTTTTTTAATTTTAAAAATTTTAAAAATCTGACAAGACAACAATGAGACAAAATCAAAACAACACAAAAACAACAAAAATAGCACATGACCTCAAAACAAAATGATAGGAATTTACAATGTTTGCTATATCACATACTGTTATCTTCAACAAAGTTGCTCAGTCCACTAGACATAAGAATGTAGGATTGATCAAACAATCAAAGATAGTAACAAGTAAAAAAAAATAAAAAACTAAAACACTGGAAATGATGCAGAGCTTCACCATGCAAGATGGTAGGAGCTCAGCAATGGTTCTTATACTGCATATTGTTTTCAGATCAGTTGTTCTGATTACCAAATTCAAGCGTGCAAAATTGGTCAAGGAAAAAGAAAACTTTAAGCACTGATTGTTCCTCTCAATAAACCACAGACATCAGCAATATACCTATTCCAGTGATCTATATATATATATATATATATAAATTTTGTTTTTCATTTAAAAAAGCAAAATAACAAAAACAAATACATAAGCAAAACAGTATAGAGAGCAATAAAATGATACAGAATTTCAAAACATGGTGATAGGATAGTAGCAATGATTGTTATATTACATAATGGCATCTTCAAAATGGTTGCACATACAACCTGATATAAGCATGCAAGATTGATCAAACAATTACACATTGACAGTTCCTTTCAATAAACCAACATATCAGTAGTACCATTATCCTAGATATCCTGTGTGTGTGTATATATCCATTTATCTACATATATTTTTCTCCCTCTTCTTTCTTTTTCCTCTCTCCTCCTTCATCCCAGTTGCTCCTTCCTATTTAGTCAGTCTCTTTTCCTTTCACAACATCTATTGTACCTTTCAGATTTTATTTACTCTTTCAGGTTCTTATAGTAGGGAGGAAATATGATGTTACACATGTGAATCTGATTTATTTCACTAATGAGTATGGTCTCTAGTTACATCCATTTACCTATGAAAGCCTCCAGTTTATCTTTCTTTATAGCTGAATAACACTCCATTGTATAAAAATATCACCTCTTTTTTATCCATTCCTCAGTTGATTGGCATTTGGGTTGTTTCTAAGATTTAGCTATGACAAATTGCTCTGCTATAAATATGGGTGCACATATATTGCTGTGGTATGATGTTTTCAGTTCTGGAAAAATACTCGGGAGAATAGCTGGGTAGAATAGGACCTCTAATCCTAGTTTACTGAGGAATCTCCAGACTGCTCTCCACAGTGTCAACCACCCTTTCTGCGGACATGATTTGCTGAGAGGTCTGCATCCCAGCCGAGACAACGCTGACTTGCACCGCAAGCCAGAACCTGGAGTGAGAGCCCAGCCCCATCCTGGAGCCCTTGCCTGGCCTGTGAGGGAAGCTCTGGATGACCTTAGAACCCCACATACCACTAAGGTATTTACAACTGCAATATTACACTGTCTGCCATTTGGTTCAAAGTACCCGAGGGAGGGTGAGCAGGAATATAAAGAAACAAAACTGGTTATGAGCTGATCGTGATAGAAACCAGGGGGTGAGTACAGAAGGTCTGTTATACTATTCGTCCTATTTTATAATTTTAAAATGTCCCCTTTCTGTAAGTGGCCGCCCCTGCTACCAGTCATTTCTTCCCAGCCAGGGCCTGGACCCCGCTGCTCTCTGGCTAGTGACAACCTCTTTGCCATCTGCAGCGTTCCCAGTGGCTGCTGTCCCAGTGCCCCATGCACCATGGAGCAGACGCCGACCCGATGGAATCATGACCTGGCTGAGCAGCTGGCCGTGCCCAGGCATCTCTTGATGTGGTGTTGGCAGGTGGGTTTCCATGTCACCTCAAATGATATTTAGGATGATTGAACTGCAACAGCTGCCACCTACAACCCCAGACAGGGCCCCAGGCCAGCCCCAAGCAGTGACAGCCGGTACTGCTGGACAACACAAGCAGGGAAAAGTTTGAAGAGAGGCGGTTGGAGCAGTGGGTAGAGGGGGTGATGGGAAGCAGCAGATCGCGAGGAGCTTTGCTCAAAGCGAGGGGCTCACCTCTGGAGGAGCTAAGAAGTCACCTCTCTCTCTGTGCTGTGAAAGGACGCCTGTGGCTGCCTCATGGCAGGAGCCCTAATGGAGGCAGGGAGACCTGTTAGGAGGCTGCAGTGGCCACAGATGACTATGACATGACTCACAACAGGATGGTGGCAGTGCAAGTGGCCAGAGGTGGTCTGAGCCAGGCTCTATGCTGAAAGCATTGCTGACCAGTTTTCCTTTGGACTCAGTGTGGGCTGAGGGGGGAAAGAGGGTGTGGTGAACGTCTCCAAGGACTTTAGCTGGAGTGGTGCCCCATCAAGTACACAGACGCTGTGCAGGGAGCCAGTAGAGGGAGAATGCTCAGAAATGTGGTGGGGATGTGATAGGTGTGTGATGTCCCCTGCTGTGGTTTAAATGTCCCCTCTGCAATTCACAGGGAAATGTTATTGCCATTGTAACAATGTACAGAGGCAGGACTTTCTGAGATCACTAGGGTGATCACCTTTATAAGCGGATTGATGTTGTTGTTCCAGGGGTGGGTCAACCCCACGGGCTCGAGCTCCTGATGACATGGGCTTTTCTCTGTCTTCCTGTCCTCTTTTGCCCCCTGCCCTATTCTGACATGGTACAAAGGCCCTTACTGATGCCAGCATCGTGCTGTTGTATGTCCCAGGCTCCACAACCATGAGCCAAATACGCCTCTATTTTTTTAAACTGCCCAGGCTGTGGGGTTCTGCTACAGCCGCAGAAAACAGACAAAGACAGTCACGTGGAGCGGGTAGCTAGATAGTCACACCCAGAAGGGTGGAGAAGCAAGGGCGGGAAGGGGTATTGGGAGTCAGCCTAGGACAGGATTTAAAGCTGTGCGACAGCAAAGGGACCCTGGGCAGTGACTATAGCAAGATGAGCTCTTTGTGGCCTGAGCCTTGAGCATGCACATGTTTCAGGATGAGAAGAGGAAGAACCAGCAGGGCAGACCATGGAGAGGTAGCCAGGAAGGCTGGAGGAGGAGCAGAAGTGTCTTCGGAGTCAGGAAGAGTGTGTTTTGAGCAGAAGGGAGATGGCGACCATGCCACGTGCTGGTGGGTGACTTAAAGACAAAAACCCACCAGGCCATCGGACTGGGCAACCTGGAGGCCACAGTGACTGCGACGAAGCTGCTTCGATGGGATGACAGAGTGCAGACCCGGTAAGAAAGGGACCGGAGAGGCCAGGGAGGCCTTGTGATTCCCCAGTGAACTCATGGCCTGGTTGGGGGCAGTCTGGGGAGGACAGCACTTGTCCCAAAGTGGCACCTGAGATGCATAAGTGAGGTGCCTAAGGGTGATGCCCGGCTCACAGCTGCTTCTCCCATGATGGACCGAGTATTCTGATAGCCCCTTCACCCCCTGAAATCTGACTTTGTCTCCCTCTCTTCATGGACCACTTGCTTCTAGAAAGATGCCTGCTTAGTCCTTCTTGTGCCCTCATAGGCAACATCCAGAGATAAGGACACCGGGCACCAAACAGAGAAGGTTGCACAGGTTTGGAGGTGTCTACGCAAGTCCCCTGACGGAGACCAGAAGTGCCCACCCTCACAGCCACAGCCTGACTGAGTCTGGCTGCCGTGGTTTACAAAGGGCACAGGATAGGTGGGAGGTTCAGAAATAAGGCCGTCAGTCAGACAAAGCAGGAGATGGTCTCTGAGGTGGTGCTCACTGTGAAGTTGGGATGAGCATCCAGGCTTTGGGAGGCACTGAGGAAAGAAGCCAGGTGTCATTCAGCTCCAGGTTCTGGTCCTGAGCTCCAGGTCCTGGTCCTGAGCCCCAAGTTCCTCATCCTCAGTGTGCCCCAGAGAGAAATCAGCCAGAGTTGCACATGCAGCACCATGACACCCACCCCACAGCCCTCACCCAAACTGGAGCCTCCCTCCCTGGAGGAGGTAGGGGCTGCAGACAGCACTGGTGTGCCCCTGGCCCTGGTCAGAGAGGGAAGTTGAATATTTAGTATCTGGGGAGACAATAAAAGTCCCAGGAAGAACCTGGCGAAGGCAATTACCTCTGCATAAATGCATATATTAGTCATCCGTGGCTTTGAATATATAAATAATACTGATACAATTTGCATGTGTTAAAAGGGGATGTAATTACCCACTGATGCCTGTGAGCACCTGGCACCTCCGGCCACATCTCAGTCCATGCGCTGACCCTAGCAGCCCACCTTTGCCCCCCCTGGAGGCTGAAGAGCTCGCACATGGGTTTTCTACAGTGGCCAGGAAGCGAATCTCTGATGTCCTTGAGGTTTTTGTTGGGCTGTGCTTTTTCATGACCCTGTGGGCTACTTGAACCTATTCTAAAAACTTTGGGCTATTTTAATATGATTATTATAATGGTTACTTTAAAAATCACATTGTTTTGGGCTACAGAATAATACATGTTCATTGTATATAGTTTGGAAAATAAACAAGTTTGAAAAAGAAAACCTACCCATTATCCCAGTGCCCAGCCATTACATAGCTGGGCATATTTGTCTTATTTGTCTTATTTCCTGCCAGTCTTGTTGCTTTAAAAATAAACTTAGGATCATATTGTACACAATGTTTGGTAACCTGCATTTATCTTTTACAGTGTCAGGAACAGATGAAGAAATATAAAAGGCTAATAAATATGAAAAGATGTTCAACCTCACTAGTAATTAAGGAAAATATAAGTTATAATAACAGTGAAACATAAATTTTCACCTATCACATTGTTAAAGATTTAAAATAATGATAATACTCACTGCTGGTGTACACATGTAGAAACATGCTCTCGCAAACAATCACTGGTGGAGAAGTGTAAATTGGAATACATTTTTGAAGGGTAATTTAGTAATGTGAGTCAGAAAACTTGAATATGCATGCCTTTTGGCCTCTGCAAACCAACTCTTTAGATTTAAATAAGCACAGAGAGAAGATATTTTATAACAATGTGAATCATACTATTTTATCATAACAAAAAATTAGAAACAACTTTAATAGTTCTGGGTTGGGAGTTGGTATAATAAGTTATGATCTGTCAGCCTGGCGGCATCTCATGCAGCTAATCACAATGGGCATTCACAAGTCCACACATTCACATGTGAATGCACGCGTGCACACACGTGCATGTACACACACAGACACACACACGCACACACACACACACACGGGTACCATTCACCCTATACAACAAAGGGCAAAAAGTGTGTTCCCAAAATATTACGTTGGAATGTGGAGCTAAAGGTAGTAGGTTGAAAAAAAAAAGGTCTCATATTTCTGCTTCCACTCAAAACCCTGCTGAAAGAAATAACTATGACATGAACATACAAGGACAAAGTGAACATGAGCGATTTCAATGTGTTTTTTAGGAAATGGGATGAGGATGAGGAGTTTAAAGAGCTAAAAAAGATAAGCATCATGAGCTAGCAGAAAGGGGATGCTAACAGTGAGCTCCCCACAGCACAGCGCCCTGGAAAGATCCTGGGCCCCGGGGACACCAGCTTCCAAGGAAGGTGTGGTTGAGGGGTGCAGTTGAAGCAGAAGACTTGTTTGGTGACTCATTTGATGAACACTGACTGGTGTGTTCTAGATTTCTGTTTCCATGCAGCTGTGCGCCAGTGGGACAGACAGACTAGAAGTCAAGGCAATGCAGAGGGTATTAGGCAGTGCTGAGAGTTCCAGAGTACAACAAAAGATGGGGCATGATCCATGGAGGGGGAGGGCTACAGTGTTAGAGCAGTGGCCAGGGAAGATATTCAGAGAGGTTAAGGCTGAGTAAATGTTTGCAAGAAGAAAGAGAGTGAGATATTCTGAAAGCTGAGCAAAGTTCACTTCCATTGGAGAGGATGACAAGTGCAAAGGCCCTGAGGCTGGAATCGGTTGGGGACATGCAAGGAATCCAACGTGGCTGGCACCAACAGAGTGAAGGGAAGGGAAGCAGGGGATGAGGCCATTGGAGAACAGGGGTCAACTTATACACAAGCAGTGGTCAGAGCTGTGAGATTGAATGGGTTCACCGAGGCAGTGCTCAGAGATAGGAGGGAAATCCAAGGACTCAGTGTGGCAACAATTAGAAGTCAGAGAGAGGAGGAGGTGAGGAGTGTGGAGATCCTGGGGTTAAAGAAGACAATGTACTTCCAGGAGGAGGGAATGACCTGCTTTGCCTTACTCTGCTGGGGTGTTGAGCAAGAGGGGGTCTGGGAAGGAGAGATAACAGCATGTTGGAGGGCACTGGACCTGAGGCTATTTCAGCGCCTGGTCTAGGTAGAGACCAGGAGGGGAGCGGTCTAGAGAGAATAAGAGAGAACCTGGAGTCCGAGTATGTCCAGCCCTGTCCAATCCGAACAGACTGTGAGGTGCATAAGTAACTTTAAACTTTATGGGAGCCACATTTTTATTTGTTTGTTCATTTACACAGTGCAGTCCTGGGGACTGAGCCCAGGACTGTGGCACTGAGCTGCATCACCAGCCCTTTTTGTCTTGACAGAGGGTCCCACTCAGTTGCTGAACTGCCCAGGCTGGACTTGACCTTGGGTTCCTCTTGCCTCAGCCTCCCAAAGGGCTGGGGTTACAGGTGTGAGCCATCATGCCTGGTTTCTAGGGGCCATATTTAAAAAAATAAAATGAAAGCATGGTGGTCATGCTTGTAATCTCAGCACTCTGGGAGGCTGAGACAGGAAAACTGCAACTTAATGCCTTAGTAAAACCATGTCTCAGTAAAAAATTAAAAATAAAAGATAGGGCTGGGAATGTGGAGCAAAGGCCCTGGGTTCAAGCCCCAGGAAAGAAAGAAAGAAAGAAAGAAAGAAAGAAAGAAAGAAAGAAAGAAAGAAAGAAAGAAAGAAGATAAGGAAAAAAGTGAGATTAATACATTTTATTTAAGCCAATATGTACTAAATACTGACACTTCAAATGCAATCCACATAAAATTACTAGCATGAAATTTTGTGTTCTTTTCTGTCCTTGGTCTTTGAAATCTAGTGTGTGCTTTATGTTTGTAACACATGCATCTTGGTTCGCTACGCTGCACGCGCTTGGTGGCCACACATGGCTAATGGCTGCCCTATGGACAGGAGATCAATCTTTCAATAAGGTTTGCTTTGAATAAAAGGGAGACATGAGATCCAAAGTTGGGAGAATGTGTGAAGTGAAAGTTTTGTTTTTATGAGAAAAATAGAAGAATGTTTATATATTGATGGATTTGGTTGAAAGTTTCTAGAAGGAGCCCCAGGAAGTGAGGCCTGCCTGGAGGAAGTGGTCACTGGAGGTCTTTAAGGGGTGTACTCTGTTTCCAGCCCCTTCCTCTCCAGGCTGGTCCTCTGCTCTTTGCTTCCGGCCTCCATCAGGTGAGCAGCTCCCTCCTCCTGCTCTTCTGTTCCGATGTTCCTGCCCAGAGCCAGCCAACCAGGGACTAAACTCTGTGAGACCATGAGCCAAAAATAAACCATCCTCTTTTGAGTTGTATATGTCAAATATTTTGTTCCAGTGACTGAAAGCTGACTAATGTACCCCTTAGCTTATCTTACCAACCCACATAGCCACTGTCCTTCCTTTACCTGGCAACAGATTAGCTATGTATTTTAGAACAAACCAAAAAGGCTCATACCAGAGGCCCTGGTCCAGAGAAAGATGAGAGGCCCTTGCTGCAGGCACAGCAAGTATACCGAAGTCTACATGCTGAATGGGGGTCCACTACCCCTCACTGCTTTTCTACTTTCTTCCCAAAGCTGCAGCAGCCAGGAGGCTATTCCCAGGGAGAAGACTGCAGGAGGTGCTAAAGAAATGACATGTGGATTCTAACTTGTAGGAGTGGGCAGTGGACTGGCCACATCTCCATCCAGTTACTGCCTGAGCTCTACCAGTTGGTAGGTTCCACCCACGCACACAGGGCTTTGCAACCACTTTTTAAAGCCCCACTCTAAGCTGGGTGTGGTGGGTGTATGCTTATAATCTCAGCACTGTGAGAGGCTGAGGCAGAAGAATCACAAATTCAAGCCCAGACTGGGCAATTTAGCAATTTAGTGGGACTCTCTCAAAATTTAAACAGTCAAAAAATAGTAGGAAGTGTAGTTCAGTGCAGAGGCCCTGGGTTCAATTCCCAATATGCAAAAATTTCTTTAAAGAGTCTGCTTCTTAAAAATGAAAAAAAGTGAGATGAATCATCTTGGGGTGGTTAATGCCAGAAGGTAGGAGAGTCCATGTGAGGCCCAGAGGCCCAATCCAATAGAAACCAAGCAATCAGAGGAAACAATGAGTTAACAGAAGAAAACTTAATAAACAATAATTGCAAACCTCAGAAAGATGAGAGAAAATATTGCAACCCTGAACTGTATACGACACAATAAAAAATGGGAAGAGCTCTGCTTCCTGTTGGAATTTAAAATACAGTATCAGAAGTTTTAAGATTAAACAAAAGAACTCAAAGACACAATTGAAGAAAATTTCCACTTAATTGATCCTCTTCCTGAGGGAGCAGAAATGGAAAGCAGAGAGAAAAAGAAGATATAAAAATTAAAGGATCCATTGAGAAAATCCAACATCACACTAATAGAAATTCCCCCAAAAAAGGGGAGAGTAGAGGAACAGCAAGGAGAAAAATCATCAAAGAAACATTAGAAGACAAGTTCCTGGGATTTAAAGACGTGCCTTCTGAGAATGAAAAATCCATTGAAGATTCAGAGCAGAAAATGAAAAGGCCCTGCGAAGGAGCCCTACATCATGAAATGTCAGAACGTTGGTCCCCAAAAGTCAGATCCAAAAGTTTCCATAGCGGGAAGGGAACAGACCGCATGGAAAGAATAGCAACAATAACATTGGGAACCGGAAGACATGGGGTCAAATGTCATCACACACTTGAGAGAAAACAAATTTTTTGACTTGGAGTTCTGTGTGCAATGCAAATACTAACCAGCTGGGAGAGAGGAATAAAACATAGTCAATAAAGTCCACCCAAATGTACCTTCTATGTACCTTTTTTAAGGAGTTACTAAAGGATGGACTCCAACAAAAGGAGGAATAAAGGAGGAAAGAGGATGTGGAGGGTCCAGGAAACAAGAGACCCAACAGTGGGGAGTCAAGCAGATGAGCTTCACAGAAGAACCAGAGCACAACAGAACATCTGATATGTGACAAGGGGTGTTTGAAATAGTGATATTTTGAATAGTGACAGTGACATAAAAATCTAAGCAAACAAAAAAGCTAGCAGCTGTCAACTCTGGGTTGCATAGGAAAGGAAATATTAAGGCAGTTACATCACATGGCTCAGTAGTGAAGACACATACCTGTGATACATCTCTAAGCAGAGAACTCCGCGGAGCCCATCCAGACCTCCAACCTACAGAACTGTGAGCTAACATACAGGCTTGGTGTTAAACCACTAAGTTTGTGGTTGTTTGGCCCTTAGGGATAGAAAATCACTACAACTTGCAGTCATAAGTGATAGGTTTTTCCAACACATAGAGAAATAAAACAGAATAAAATGCCTTTATTGTGGATGCGGAGAAGAACACGGCAGGGAAGAGAAGAGAAACGTGGAACTTCTGAGGGCCTGTCATGGGGGTCAAGGGCTAAATAGGCCCCGCTGGAGGCGAGGATTAGGAGGCAGACTGCCTGACATGGCAGACCAGGATTGGGCAGGAGTGTGGGAAAAGGAATCAGGATATTACAAAAAGAGAAGTAGGAAGTCGTAATTTGGCCAGTGCCATATTGGCGGGACACCACACTGGCTCAGCACAACACATGACCACCAGCACCATACTGGCTGGATGCCATGGTGACAAGGCAGGACAGTGACCACAGTGAGGCGAGAAACTCATCAATAAGCACTTACTTGGTTTATGAATTTTCAGGCCAGCTGAACTCACTCTAGCAGCTCTGATCATCAGCTTCATGGCAGAGGTAGGTAGCTCTGCCAACCTGGGCTGGGCTCCTTCACATGTTTGAGGTTCACTGGCTGCAGGTTGGCCTGGGGGTCCCCAGCTGGACATCCGGGTTGTGCTTTCTGTGCTGTAGGGTAGCCCAGGTGTGAACCGTCATGCCTGGCTTATAGTGGCCCATGTTTGTCCCTATTGTGGCACCTTCTGTCCTATTTCTCAAGTCCCATTTGCAGCAAAACCCTTAACAGAATTAGCCACACCCACTTTCTCCACTTTTTACTTTCATTCTTTCTGAAACCCACCTTTCCTTGGAAGCCACTCACATCGAAACCGTTAGTGACCTCCGTAGTGCTAACACTGGGTGGGGTTTACTTCCGGGCCCTCATCTTCCCTGACCTGTCACCTTCCTTCTGCAATTGCTCCTCCTCCCGGAAACAGGTAATTTGCTTGGCTTCTAGCACAGCGCACTTTCTCCTATCTCCCACCTTACCTGTATCTTTAGATCTCCTGCTTGCCACTATGCTTCCTCCCAACCCATTCTATCCTATTATCTGGAATGCTCTCTCCAAAGCTCAAATCTCACTGCCACAGATGCCAGTGAGAGACTTTCCCCACTGTCTGATGCACCATCTTTTTATTTCTGTGCTCTCACATGATAAAGTTTGTGAAGAACTGAGCTGAATAATGTCTAAGAGTATCTTTTCAGGACAAGCTCAGAGATGGAGACATCACAGCCTCTTCATATCTGTGAAAATATTTCAGCTGATTTTTTTTTTTTTTTTTTTTTTTTCCGTGACCGGGGATCGAACTCAGGGCCCTAGTGCTCGGCGGCAAGCACTTAGCCCACTGAGCTGTACCTCCAGCCCTCAGCTGATTTTTGTGTTAGGCAAGACAAGCATAAAATTCTTATGACACAAAATCTTTCCTTCATAACTGTATAGATTTTGCTTTGTTATCCTGTGTTTACTGTATTGGACAAGTGTGAGCAAGACTAATTCTGATTTTTCAGAGACAACTTTTCTTAAGCTGCCCACCTATATCCTCATGGGACTTTATCCTTATAATAATAAAAAATCTAATGGAATTCACTCACCTGTAAAGGTGGATATGTCTAAAAACTAATTTGAATATTGTAGCCTATGGGTTTATTAATTTCTTATTTTTGAAAATTTTTCTTCCAAAATATCTTTAATTAGTACTTCTGGCCCATTTTCTTCTTTTCTCAAGAATACCAATTCAGCAAAACTTCTTAATTCATTATTGATTATTAGTAAATTGAGTCTCCGTTTTGTCATTTGTTTCCTGTTTCCTTTTCCTGGTTTTCAGAAAAGATGGTCAAGTTTTCTTCTACAACACAAACTCCCTTTTATTACATGGTTGCTTCTTTTTCATTTCTGTTCTTGTGATGATTTTAATTATGTGACTTTATTTTATAATATTTCTAGATCTGATGCTATTGTACTTTTATATCTGCTAATACTAGATTCCTTTTCAGCTCAGTCTTGAGTCTTACAGTCTTGTTTTTATAATATCCATGTGTCCCTGAGTTTTATTGCAGGAACAGATCAAGTGCTTTCTAAAATTCATTATGCTTCCTATGGCAAAATTTCCCTTAAAATGTGTGCTTGCCATAAAGGGTTCAAGTTTCACAGTGCTGAATCTGTTGATAAACTGCAGCCTCCTCCCCTTTCCTGTTCATGCGTCTTGAGCTCTGACCAGTAAACTAGCTGGTGGTTCCCCACTTTCTCCTCAGACTTCAAACAGAAGTCATTCTGATGTCCTCATTCTGATGAGTCTTTCACTTTTAATGTTCACATTCAGAATACATTTTACGACAAGGAGGAACCTCCCAATCAAGCTGCCGGGTCATGAGAAGGATAAGACACTATATTCCTGAATGCTCTAGTGGCTCTGGGCCTTTTCCAAAAGGAAGTAGTTCTTGGACAACTACAGTCCCCAGAATGCATCCCTCCCCTCTCCCCTGGTGTTGTTTGAGTCCATTCCCTCAAGAATCAAGTCAGTTAGCAGCCAAGAGCACTACGGGGACCTCAGGAAGGCCTCAATTCGGGGATGAGAGGACTCAAGACAGGCCAGCTGTCCTAGAAAATCTCTGCCCTACAGGGACTGGTTTCCTTCTCAGTCAGCAGAGGCCCTAGAGGAACTCAGAAAAAAGGAAGGTGAAGTGAGTTTACAGGCAGTACAACTGGGGCTATGGGATGACCCCATCCACTCACTTGCACCTGGGCAAAGCTCCAGGCCCAATCCCTCCAACTTTTGTCCCAAAGCCTACTACTGCACCAGGAGGCAGAGGTAAGAAAAAGACCCCTGAGCTCACCTTTGAAAATTCCTAAGTCCCAAACCAAGATGCATGTGTGCCAGATTCACTAGCATGAACTATTATAACTGTTCTTCATCAACTCATTGATGGTTCAGGTATATGGACTGCATCTCATACATCCAATTGTAACAGTGAATTATGGGAAAGGACATGCATGACAGATGTAGCTGACATGACTCAACACCTTGCCAAGTGGCTGTTACTCAGCACAGCCAATCACATTGTCCATCACGCTTTTGAAGACCAATAGCAGGCACCTTAGACTGGATGAAACATTTTAAATTCTTAAACTCAGTGCTTTAGTGCTCATACCATTTTCCTTTCCTCGGCATGAGCCTGCTCAGCATACATTACTTAATTAAACTTCATTAAACTTTGCTGCTTTTTCCTCAGTGCCATGTGCCACATCCAATTCTTTGTTCATCACATATAAGAACCTAGAAAGCCATCCAGAACCCTATCACCCACGGAAACAAGTTCTCTGCCACCCACCTTCTCTTTTCATGTCCTGTTGATTCTGCCCAGAGCTCTATCCTTCAGTGGCTGCTAGAAATCTCTCCTGTGGGCTGGTAGGTCATTGAGCCCAAGCTCTGGTCCCAAGTACTGTTGGAACCTGCTTTTCAGACTTCGAACCATTGGGCAACATGAGGCACATCTAGAAAATCTTGGGCTCATTTTATAAACAGATGTGGGTCCTTCTATGTTCTAGGTATTTTCAAATCCACCCCACCAACTTACCCACAATAATCGAGTGGGTGTGAATGTTAGCCCATTTTACAGATGAAGACAGTGAAACTCTGAGAGGTGATGAAAACTTTTGCAAGGTCCCCTAGCTAGTAGGTGACGACAAACCAAGGATTCCAGGGCAGGTGCATAAAGCTCCTCACCCATGCCCTTGCATTTTTATTTAAATTGAGGTACACATTTATGTAATGTAAAATTAATCATTTAAAAGGGAACAGTCCAGTGGCCTTTAGCACATTCACAGTGTTTTGTGACCACCACCTCTATCGATTTTTCAAACATTCTCCTCATCAAATAATACCCCACTGTGATCAGTCTCTCTGCATGCCTGTGATCTTAATCACTTCTTTTCTTTTTTTTTTTATTTTAAAGACAAAAGAATGGAGACATATGAACCAGAATAAGCCCTAAACAATATTGAAAATACAAAATTATACAGAACATAGTAGGGAATTAGCACTGGATGCTGTATTACATAATGTTATCTTCACATTAGTTAACACACAAACATTAAAGGAAATACCAAACTATAGAGAAGACAGTAGGGAATTAGCACTGGATGCTGCATAATATAAAGTTATCTTCACTTCTGTTAATACAAAAACGATTGAGGAAATACAAATTATAGAGAACATAGAAGGGAATTAGCTCTGGATGCTGTCCTACATAATGTTACCTTCACATTTGTTACTCAGTTACACAGATGATGGCCCATTTGATCATTCAATTTTTCTCCTCCCTCATCTCCGTTGCCCTACCACTCAATCAGTCATCTTCCCTGTGATAATAACTGTACTCCTGGGTTTATCTATACCCCTGGACTCTCACCTTGGGAAGAGATACAGCTGCCTCAGACTATACTATAACATACATGGGTGTATACAAACTGCCATGGTCGGAGGTGGAAAAGCACCTATGCTGACAGCGGACCGCCCCACTCCGCCCTGTCGCCATGCTATGGGTGGGGGTGAGTCCAGTCCATGCGGCGCCCTCAGTGGGGCCCACAGCAGAGCAGCCACGGGGCCCTCAACAGTGCAGCCGCGGGGCCCTCAGCAGAGCAGCCATGGGGCCCACAGCAGAGCAGCGGAGCAGCCACAGGGCCCACAGTGGAACAGCCCCAGGGCCCTCAGCAGAACAGCCGCGGGGCTCACAGTGGAGCAGCTGCGGGGCCCACAGTGGAGCAGCCATGGGGCTCTCAGCAGAGTAGCTGCGGGGCCCACAGCGGAGCAGCCATGGGGCATGCGCCCCCATTGGGGTGCCCTCAGTGACCCGTCCAGCTCTGTCCCGTTGCCTCGATGCCAGAGGCCCTTTCTTCTCCTCCTCCTGATCTCCAGTATTACCATTCCCCACCCCTTGCAGCTAAGCATTGGATGAACTTACGATGCTTGGTTTAAGGGCTTGAAATCTCCCCGGCCCGTTCTCAGTGTTAGTTCAGGGTATGAACTGAGTTTAAAGATTAGTTCTAGAAGAGAGTTGGAGGATTTTCTTGGGTCTGCTGTATAGAGTATGTTGTTTTTCAGACTCCTGGTCCGCTGCTTTTCATCTAATTTGTTGCTATGGGTTCATGCAAGGTTCATATGTGCAAGCTGTAAGGAGACCCTCTTGGTGCTCACATTAATAGTTTGGGGTGAGTCCTTAAGACTGTGGATTCATCCCATTGTTGCCAGGAACAGGCGGTGCTTGCTCAAGCTGCTGAGACTCAAGGTGCTCCCAGAGAGAGTTCAGGGTGGGAGCTGAGTCCTGGCAACCCAGCTCGTGCTTCCTGCCTGATGTTGGAGTGAGAAGGGCGTGGAGCCATGCGATCCACCTCCATCTGCATCTCCCTCCCGTTGCGGTGCTGTAGCCCCCCGTCCGCTCCTTGGCCGGATTCCTGGGAGCCGCTGTGGCTTGCTGCCGAGGTTCCCCGCTGCTCTCCGCCGGTAGCCACTCAACCAGCAGAGGCAGGGGGCCACCGCCTCGAGGCAGGCGCAGAGCCGGGCGTGGTGGGCTGTGTACTAGTTGCATTGATTCTCTCCAGGTGCTGATTAGGAAGGTTGCAGCAGGGTGGGGACTCTGCCCCAGTGGCTGTCGCAACCTCTCATTCTCACACTGGGTTCGACATCTGCTCCCAACCGCCATTGCCTCCTTTCCTGGCTGCGCCCTCCTCTCTCCAGCCCTGGACCAGCTCTCGGAACTCTGCTCTCCCCTGGCCGAGTCGGGAGGCTTCCGTGAGCGTAGGTCTCCGAAGCTGAAGCTGCGAATGCCAGAACGAGGGCACGGGCCATGGGTGTGCTTGGAGCGGTGATTTCCTCCTTTTCCTCTCCCTCTGACTGTGCCATGGCGGATCTCCGATCCTTTCCTCCAGCAGAGGCTTTGCTTAGTCTTTCCGAGGGCTTCAATTTCCATTTCAGATCCTTCCTGAGTTCAGGATACCCACCTCTTTCCCTTCTGTCCTTTGTCTGAGTGGCATTCCTCCGGGAGGTTCTCTCTCTGCTGCCTACCCGGTCGCCATCTTGAAGTTCTCTCGTAAAATTTATTTAGTTATTTGTTACTTTCTAATGAATTGACCATTACATTTCTAAAGTTCTGAAATGGCCAACAGCCCATAGAAAGATACCACTTTAGGCTCCTGCTTGAAACCAACAGCTACAGAAAACTGCTGGCCTTGATTCAGGGCCACATTAATCACTTCTTTTCAGCCAAGCTGGAAATGACATCTTTGCAAGTGGCCTTACTATCATGGGTGGGGGTCCCTGTCACCCTGTTTGCCTCAGGGCCTTCCTCACCCTTCCTCAGTACCCCAGCCCTGCCCGGGCTCACCCCACCCCTACCAGGGGAACCACGGAGAACCCCTGCCCTGAGTCAGCCCACTTCCTGCATTAGCCCTGAGGCCCGGAGCCCTGTGCACAGCCCACGTCCCACCTGGACCCCTTCTCCTGTAGCCCTTCCATCCGCTGGGTGTCTGTCGGTTTACAGCCAGTTTCTGTCTGGGGTGTCAGGTCCTGAGGTCGAGGTGTGGCCTATGAAAAGAAACATAAGAGAGACAAAGCTGAGGGATCAGGGGACTACAGCCGCCAGGACTGACGCCTCCATTACAATTTTCTTTAGCTTTTTATTGGGATACAGACAAAAAGCAGCAACAGGGGAAATGGGAGGAATGATGAACAGGATTAGCGAGGACAACACAGCTTAATTACCACAGTAACTGGACTCTGACTTCGTTAGCCAGCATGTTATTATTCTTTCAGGCCTATCTCGGCAAAGCATCTAGCGTTGTCCCAGTGGCTTTCCACAGGGACTAACATCCTTCTCTCATTTCCTTTTACACAAGTGCTTATCCTAGGCTTCCGCCAGAATCAAACAGTGATAGAGCCCAGTCAGGCTCAAAGTCCCAAATAGGTAATACATTGAATGGTAAACCATAGAATGTCCTTCTCCACAGGTGTCTGCCTCAGTTTCCTCCCCAGGCCCAGCACTGCTGTGTCCTGCAAGGCCTGCATGGGTGGGACCTGGGGTTTCTGGCCTTCCCGAAGCCCTTCTCCCGTACTCAGGGCCTGAGCCTGGCTCCTGGTCCCAGTCTGGGTCTCTCCTGTGGCCCTCCCTCCTTGCTCACCCGCCTGCTTCAGCTCCTGGGTTTTCTGGGCCATGCAGAAGGCTATCAGGTTCCTCCGTGTGCCTCTTCTCTTGGGAAGGAAAAGTAGGAGTCCGCAGTCTTGGGCACCCACTCTGTGCCAGGCAGCGACCTGGGTGCGCGTGCCCCGCATGTTCATCCCCTTTGACACTTTTAGCAAACCCCTGGGTTCAGCATTATCACCTCCAGGTTTAAAATGAAGAGTCTGAGGCTCCCCGATCCCATGTAGCTCAGCCTTCACAGGCCACTTGCACAGTCCCTGCCTGTTATGGTTTAGATCTAGGATGAGCCCCAAGTTCTCACGTGTGTGCAAGGTGATCCGGACATCGGGGCTCTGTAGTCATCAGTGGGTCCCCCCACCAGTGAGTGTAGCAGCTGAGAGTGCTGCTAGGGAACCGGACTTGGTGGAAATAGCTCACCAAGGGTATGACCTGGAAGGGTCCCTGGCTCCTGCCTCCCTTCTGCTTCTTGCCTGCCATGACCTAAGAACAGCTTTGCTCTGTTCAGGCTCTTGCACCGTGCCCTTCCTGCCCTAAAGCAGGCTGACTATGGGTTGGATCCTCTAAAACCTATGAACCAAAATAAACTTCCTTTCCTGTAAGCAGTGAGTGTCAGATATTTTGTCCAGTGATGAGAGAGAAAGTGACTAATACATCGTCTCACTAAGCCCAGGCTCTCCTTTCTCCACCCAACCTCTGCGCTGGTCCTATACAACACCCCTGAGTGGCACCATCAGGGACAAGTCTCAGCCCCACTGTAGCCTGCCCTGGGTAGCAGCCGGCTGTGAGTGATTCACTGAATCTTATGCCCAAGGCTCCACACAAGCTGCCAGAGAGATTTCGGTTAAAGTCCATTTTCCCTGAATGCGCACACTTGGCAGGAAGCCATGTGTCCCCTCAGAGCCCTGTCTCCACAGAGAGAAGCTTCTGGAGCCAAAACATTTTCAGTCTGACCTTGATGCAGTCACAGAGAAACCCCGTCTGACAGTCCCCCAGACAGGTCACCTGCTCATGTTTGGATTTAGTCCAGGATAATGGCCCCATGGCAGCCTGAAACGACTGCTGTGGAGCCCTGAAGACCCCTCCTGAGAGCCATCCTGATGGCCACGGCTGACGGGTCCCCTTGGTGCTGCCCTTCTGGGCTGAGTTAACGGGTTCAGTTCTCTGCTCCTGCAGGGTCAAGTATAGCCCTTTCAAGTGAGTTATAGGAAAACACACTGCCAGAGCACAGAATTGCTCCCCTGGGCTTCAGGGTGTTGGGTACACATACTGAGTACATGGTGAGATCTCTAGGGTAGCAAACCATGCCCCATGCTGTGAGCTGGGCCGGAGAGAGGATGGGGGGCCCCAGACCATCTACCTCTTTTTAGCTGTGCCATCTAGGCACAGTGCCTGATGTTCCTGTTCTCTCTGTGGAGGGTCATGCTTTTCAGAGTCATGAAGGCCAAAATGAGATGCTGTGTGTGAGATGCTGGCTGATAGTAAACACTCAGTAAGTGCCAGAGTATTTACTTGGGTTACGCCAGCTGTGCAGGCATTATTGTTAGTTAGAATATTTAACATGTTCTTGTAAAGACTGCAGTTGTGTCTGTCTACACACATATCTACACGTTTATGTGCTTACGGGCCACCTTTCTGTCTACATCGCTTGCTCCTCCCTCCAACTTTCCCTAAGTCCCCAGCCCATCCCTGGGCATCCTCCTTGGATTTACAGTAAGACTAGAGGCAAATCGAGGAAGGGGCCATCTTGGTTTCTGTGTATCTGGTGTTTCAGTGTATGCATGAGGAGATGAGTGTTGTGATGTGTGTGTGTTTGTCAACTCTGGTTGCTGGATTAATTAATTAAAACATTCCAGATTAGGTGGCTTAAATGAGAGACTTTTTTTTTTTCCCTTACAGCTCTGTAGAAGCCCATGATCAAGGCACAGACAATTCTGGTTTCTGGTGAAAGCTTTCCTCCTGGCTTGCAGACTGCCACCTTCTCTTTGGGTCCTTCCTTTGAGGCAGGAGATTAGGGTGTGGCAGGCTGGCTGGGAAAGTGGCATGCATTTGTTAATTGCAAAGTCCCAGGACATACTGGCAGGATAGTTCTTAAAGCACTGTACATGGAGCCAATCAGAGAGTGCTGTCTTCAGTTCTTGTGGGAACTTGAGCAAGTTTTTGATAGGACAGCCTAGAACTGACCTCAGCTTGAGAAGTGGGAGATGCGAGAAGAAAGCCCTCTGCTAGTGCGTTCTTTCACAGTCATCCACTCTCACGCTGTAGAGTGTACTTTTTCTCTACTGTTACTTGGCCCAGACTTGCTCTGCAGAGCACGTTTCTTTTCCTATCTTTAATGAATGTAAAACCTTGCTACTTTTTATGCTTGTTTTGTCTAATTCTTTGTTCAAGACAAGAAAAACCTAGAAATGTCTCTAGAAGGAGACCCCAGAATGCCAAAGCCGAGTGATACCTTGAGATCTCCTTCCTGATCACCAGGGGCGAGGGAGAGAAGAGTGGAGAGGACAGAGGGAGAGGCGGCGATCTCTAGTGCCTTTTTCTTTATCCTGCTCCTCCTCCTCCTCTTCTTATTTTTTCTCCTCTTCGTGGGTCTGAGGATTGAACCCAGGCCCTTTACACTGAGCTACATTCCTGCCCTCTCTATTTTGAGACAGAGTCCCACTAAGATCCTCCTGCCTCAGCCTCCAGAGTCCTGGGATTACAGGCATGCACCATTGCGCTCAGCATTGCCTTCTTCTCACAAGGACACGAAGACCTTGCTTTTATTCCCTTATTTAACTTTAATTACTTCTTAAAGGCCCTCGCTCTGAGTACGGTGACATTGTGGGTTAAGGCTTCAACATATGAATTTTGACAGGACACGGTCCATGATAATGTGGGGGGGGGGCAGAGAGCTGGGTTAATGCTGTGTGTCTGTCTGCGCTGTGTCTGCGAGTCTCTGGGCATTGCCCGGCAGGGAGGGGGAGCGGCGAGGAGCCGCACCTGCCAATCACCCCTCCCACCTGAGGTGGAGGGAGGCCAGCAGAGGCACCAACGGAATCAAGCGTGGGCTCCTCTCTGCCGATCAAGATCTATAAATAAAGTTGTCTTCCTGGCATGTTCCACACCACACACGGCTCTTTAATAAAATTGGCTGAGATTTGTGGATAAGCCTGAAGCAAAGTCAATGCTCGGTGTCAATCCCACACTAAGAGGGGCCTTCAGGGGTCAAGCTGCTTCCTGTATATGATTCCATATCAAAGATATGTCAGCCAGCCGCTAACCAGCTCCTGGAGCCTCTGACTGGCTCACACTGGGGATCCCTTCTGGAGTGCCAGGGTGGTAAGTGGGGATGGGTGGGAGACACAGCTCCCAACAGGTTCTCTCCGGGACTCAGCTACTCCTCTGAGGCTCTGGGGCTCACAGTATCTCCCTGGGTGAGAATAGGAGGTTGTAGCTTCTCCCCAGCTACTCTTGATGCCTTTATCTTTCCACTCTAGAGGGGCATCTGTGGGGGGCGCTGTGTGTGCAGCCAGGGTCTTCTTGGATTTCTACCACTCCCTCGGGGCTTCAGGGATCCTCTGCCCAAAGCCCTAGAGTCTGCAGAGATGGGAAGGGGTCACCTGCTCCCCACTATTCTCCAGCTAGTGGCCAGAGTAACTGGGATACTCAGAGTGGCTAATGGATCCTGTCCAGCACACAGCCACCAAGAGAGGTTGAACACCTAGTAGGCATGCCAGCCACACTGGGCAAGGCAGAAAGAGGGAAAATCAAGAGGAATTGGTTTAATTAGGTATCAAGGAAGATTCATGGAACTTCCTCTCCTTATCATAAATATTAATGAGGGCAGCCGGCAGCTCGGCAGTATCCAGTACCCGGATGGAGGGAGCTGAGGAGGATGAGGCTGGGCTGGAGGGGCAGGGCAGCACCTGCCCCTCAACACACACACAAACACACACACACACACACACACACACACACAAGGTCTCACGGCACCAATCTGGACAGGTGGTGTGTTGGGTGTCCCCTGACAAGCACTTGGCCACCTGGCCAGGAAGCCCCAAAGGAGAGACAGCCCCTCTTCCCTCTGGCCCTCTGGCCCTCCGGCCAGCTGGGGCTTGGGGCAGGGCAGCCTAAGTGGAAGTGGAAGAGTGATAGGTTCTGGGGCCGAGAGGAGTGGGAAGCAAGGGACAGCGCCCCTAGACCGGGGCCCTGGGGCTGGGGTGGGGTGTGTGAGCAGCAGTCTGAGAAGCGCCATGAGGATTCCCATGAAAGAGCTGCTTTCCCAGGGCATCCCATGAAGGGGAGGCTTCCCAGGGCGCTAGGGTAGGACAAGCAGAGAGGAAGACACCCAGCTCGGCCCCAGGGAGGGCTGCTCAGCAGCCCGACAAACAGAGCCAGCAGGGTGTGTGTGTGTGTGTGTGTGTGCGTGCGTGTGTGTGTGTGTGTGTGTGTGTGTGTGAAAAGACCACCCACCCTGGGCTCAGGCAGTCAGGTGGGAACCCTGCATCACAGCCTCTTTCGGTGTAACCCAGAAATGGAGCTCTGGGGACAGCGTAGGTCGTTCTCGGCGTCTTGCACAGAGCCGAGCAGGGGCCGGCTGCGGCAGAGGACGTGCTGGGAGCTGCTGTCCCCACGGACCCCTCGGCTCCCTGGATTCCAGGCCCGGCAAACGCCTTCCTTCACTTAAGATTAGCAGAACAGTCCCAGGAGAGGCAACAACAGAGCTCCCCACTTATGAGCCGGAAAGCCGAGGCTCAGAGATGTCATGTGACCCGCCCAGAGCCACACAGGCGTAGACAATGGACTTCAGCGTGGGCCTGCGCCGCGCCTCCTGCTCCCTCTGGCTCTCCTGCTCAGCCTGGACCCAGACTCAGGCGGGTCATCACCCGACACAAGTCCCAGAGCCAGGAGGCCAGGCTCTGTCATAAGGTAGCTCCGAACTCACCCTGCCCGCCAGCCTCCCCCTGCACCAGACAAGAGCCGGCCTCCAGCAATTTGTGGGAAAGTTAGTCGAGACATCCCGGAACCCACTGTGGCTCTTCTAGGTGACAAATGTGGCTCTCCATGCAGAACCATGGCTTCCTTGTGTTCTCCTCTTGTTCGAAGGCTTCAAAACGTGGGCAAATAGAGCCACTTCCGCTGAGCAGAGCTGCAAGGCACATAGCCAAGAGGGAGGAAGAGCTGTCTTCCTTTTTACCGTCTTTCTCTACCGCACTCTCTAACCCTCCAGGCTGACCAGACCTCGGCCTAGCCTGAGCGCTTCATGTACGAGGTCTCAGTCCAACAGACCGGCCTTGCCCCGACGTTTACCCAGCAACTTCTCTGTGCCTCTATATGCCATGCATCCCTGGTCCCTTTCCCACTCCCTTGCAGCCACACCTCCATCACCCAGTCCCCATTACTGCTCTACTGGCTGGGATCCCATAGTTCTGGGGTATGGGGAAGATGCTGGTAATACATGGCAGTACCCCGCGCTGGACCAGCCAGGACAGAGTGGTCCATTTCTCCTTCCCATCCTAATGGCAGTCAGGTGGCTCCCTGGGGAACCACACCTCTGTGGGACACACTTAGAAATCGGATTAGGGTGGGTCAGAAACTCCTGCTGATTCACCTGCTGAATGTGTCGTGGTATAAGAGCCAGGGTTATTCCCAAGACCTCCCTGGTGTGGTGTGCCTGTCTCCAGGTGTGTGCCCGAGGTGTGTGCCTGTCTCCAGCGTTCTCCAAGGAGACACACACAAGCCCGGACACAAACCCCCAGCTCATGCTCCTTCGTCCTGTCCAACCTCAGGCACAAAACTCAGGTGCAAGGGTAAAACTAGAGAATCTCGAGACAGTAACTACAGAGGCGTGTGCTGCAGATTCAAGGAACTGATTGGTTCAGCAGATATTTCTCCCTTTGGGGATATTTTTGGGGTGCCAAGGTGAGAGGGAAGAGCCACAGATAAACAGGGACCTTTCTGCTCATTAGTGCTACACACAAAGATTTTGAGGGTGTTGTAATTTCATCGGTAGTGAAACATTTATCTGTTTATTCATTTTTGCAGTGCTGAGGAGGAAACACAGGGCCTCAGACACACTAGGCAAGTGTGATACCACTGAGCCACACCCCTAGCCCTGTAGTGAGATTGTTTTTAAAATATCACTTTACATTAAACATTTATCGACATGTGTTTAAATAGGTAGATGAAATAGAATGTGAAATTTGCCTGTCATTTAGAAACAAGGAAGAACTGCTCCCTTCCTTGCAAAGGGCCCCTTTAGATTGTTTCCACAGATCTTTATTCTTTTATTTTTCTTAAAAAGAGAAAAAAAGTACAAAATTTCAAAACAAGATTGTAGGAGAGTAACAAGGGTTAGTACATTGTGTATTGTTATCTTCAAAGTAGTCGCTCATATAACAAGATATAGGCTTGAAAAGTTGATCAAGCGATATAGGCACAAGCCTTTCTTTTCAATGAACTAATAGTAATTAATAGTATAACTATCTTAACTATCTTGTATATATATATTTTTCTTTTTCCCTTCCTTCCTTTCTCCTTTCCCCTATCCCAATTTCTCTTTCCTTTTGAACAGTTTCTTCCCATTTCACATTATCCATTGTGCATTTTGGATCTTATTTACTCTTTTGGCTTCTTAGCCTAGGGCGACAATATGATGCTTACACGTGCGAGTCTGATGTATTCCACTTACCAGTATGATCTCAAGGTGCATCCATTTCCCTGTAAAGCTCTCAGGTTTATCTTTCTTTATAGCTGAGTAGTAGTCCATTGTACAAAAATACCACATCTTTTTTATCCATTCTTTCAGGGGTGTTTCTAACCTTTTGTGGTTGGAAGCGGCTGATACAGAATGCTGAACCCACATTTTACAAAATTAGTCACTTATTGATCTGTCTGCTGCAAACATTTTCCTCGTGTGATCTTATCATTCTGGGTTTCCCCCCTACACTAAATTTTTTTATTTATTTGAATTTAACAAACTTTTAAACAATAGTTTTGGGCTTTCTGTCTTACTTAGCCCTCCTTCATGACAACATTATTTTTTAATCTTCATGTTAATAATACCTTTTACAGTTTTAAACTTCTTATACCCAAATACTCACACTATATGGGATGACTTTAATGTAAGGAGTAATGAAGTAGGGATCTAACTTAGCTTTTTCCTGCATGGTTGCCCAGTTGTCCCAGTACCATTAGTTAGATGACCTATTGTTTCCTTTTCATAAGAAGTATTGCCTTTACCATATGGTAAAGTCCCATTTCTTACTGGATAAACTTCTGGCATCTATTTGGCCAGTGGCCAGTGGTTCTACCCTTGTACCATGGCCCACAGCCTTTTAGTTACTGAAGTTAAATAACTTATCAGAATATATGGTAGAGTCAGTGTGTTCTCATTATACATCGTTTTCAGGATGTTGCTGGCTATTGTTTTCCATAAAAGTTTTATAATTGGCTTTCAATTTTTTGAAATCCTGCTGGTATATTTATTGTTACCTTATTAAATATGTATTACATGAGTATAAATACATATATTTAGGAAGATTTGACATCTTTGAATGTTTAATTGTTCAATTTTTAAAAATCCAACTATTTTCTATGTAGAAGGAAACATTAGAAAAATAACAAAAGCAGATAATGGGTTAATATTTTCTCAAGCAAATGCAAAGAAAAATCATTGTGATTCATTATATATTGATCAAAACTACCACCCACAATGGCTACATATAGAGCATGAATGTCTGTGTGCTTTCTAATCTGGTATCAAAATATACATAAAAATGATTAGAAACATAAGGAAAGAACAGAAATAATTGTTGAGGGAAACTTTTAAGAGCTCTATCTCTTGTCAAGTAGATAAAAAGTCATATATTCACCTTACTATTTAATTATGTAAAAATGGTTGAATTAACAGATACATTTAATTTTAATTTCATAAAGTTATAAAATAAATTTTAAAATACCTCCATAAAGTTGATATAAAGAAACTATATGTACATTTAAGATTCTCTTGGAAAATTTATAAAAATTGCTCATGTATCAGGTCAGAGAAGCAATCTCAGTCTATTTAAAAAATTTAAATTTCTAAGTTTTTTGTGTGAACACAATGCACACAGTTAGTAACTACAGGTTCACAGAAAACTGTAGAAAAACAAAAAACCCGTGGGGGAAAAGCAAATGTTTGTTTTTCATGCATTTTCATAAAAATAGAAATAGGTAAACTTCTGAATCAATAAATGTAAGATGGAATATTAATAAATCAAGATACAAATGAAAAACATAAAATACCTAAAGAAGTGATTTTCTAAAAATAACATTATGAGGAATTAATGTGTAGATCTCCATTCTTATTTGTGAAGAATCTCAATAAAACAGGCAATTTTCTGGGACAATATAAATACCAATACTAAAAGTTTATACTTTTTAAAACCCCAAATGGACTAATAAAGGAATAAACTGTAAAATTTATTTTAAAAATATCTATTCTGAAATCAAGATTTAACTAACTACTAAGGAATAGTATTAAATTAAAGAACATGACATAGCACGGGACACAAAATAGATAAATGGAACAAAGTTAAGCCCCTAGAAATCAATGCTCTGCATTCAAAGAAATGTGGTATATAATATAGTTGAGATTGCAAATCTTCTAGGAAAGAAAGGATTAGAAAAATTGGTTATCTGCATGCAAGCAATAGATGTCTATTTCTCATTATAAACAACCATAAGAAGAAATTTACAGGTATAATTTTCAGATGTAAATGTGAAAAGCAAAACAATAAAATATTTGGAAAAAGTTAGGAAAATAGCTTCATGAACATAGGGTAGGAAAGTCCTCCTAAATAAGAACAAAAGTGCAAACTATAAGTGAAACAATAAGCAACTTGAATTATATTAATTGAGAACCTCTGTTTGTCCAGAGAGTAAAAGGATGTGACATCCTGGGAGAAGATATTTGTCACAGTACATACCAAGAAATTAATATTTAAAATATATATAAATATATTCAGTTCTATAAAGTAACAAGAAAAGGCAACTAACCTAAAGAAGAATGGGCGAATGAACCGGTGGAAAGGTATTTACTATCATTAGTATGAGAAAATATGCATTAAAACAATAAGGAGAAAAGTGAGGATATGGAAGTCTCCCACTATTATTGTACTGGGTTCTATCTTTCCCTTTTGATCTAAAATATTTAATAAAATTGGGTATTCCAGTATAAGGTGCACATACATTTACAATGGTATCTTCCTAAGGAATTAATCTCTCATTATCATTATGTAGTTCCCTTCTGTTATTGTTTGTGTATGGATGACACACCCCCCCAAAGCCAAACGCAGTCAAGGGGGGTGAGCTTCTCAGAGGCAGCTGAATCTAGAGTTTGTGACTGGTTTATTGTCTCGTGCTAGGACTGGGGGTGTGAGTGAGTGCTACACTCACTCTAGGGTGGGTAGCCTGCATGCAGTATAAGGGAGGAAAAGGGGCTTGCTGCTCTCTCTGCTCTTGCTGCTTTTGCTGTCTTCCATGGCTGTGAACTGCTGCCCCTCTGCCGTGTGCCACCCTGCCTTGGAGCCAGCTGATTACTGACTGAAACCTCTACGAACTGTTAGCCAAATAAAGCTTTCCCTTTTTCACTTTGGGCGATGGGTATTTTATCTCATCAAGAGAAGAAAAAGCAACTGAAACACTTTCTTTGTCTCTTTTTACTGTTCATCTTTAAATCTATAGTGTCTGGTACAAGAAATAAGTACTCCTGCTCTTTGGTTTTCATTTTCATGCAATATATTTTTCCAGTCTTTTGCTTTCACTTCCTTTACTGGTGAAGTGAGTTTCTTACAGGCAGCATATTGTAGAGTCTTGTTTTTGTATCCATTCAGCTCGACTGTATCTTTTGTTTGGGACATTTAGTATGCTCACATTCCAGTTGTTTTAGATATGTAAGAAATTACTCCTGTTATTTCGTTAAATTTTTTCTGTTTGTTTTGAGTATTGTTTGTTCTATTCTTCTCTTATTCATCTTTATGATTTTTGTGGTTTGTTATAGTAGTAAGATTTGATTACTTTCTATTTCTCTTTTTTGTGTCTACATTACCAGTGAGTTTTATACTTTCATGATGGTAGTTTTCCTTCTTTTACTTTTGGAAGTAGAACTCCCTTAAACATATTTTATAAAGAAGGTATATGCAGTGGAATATTTTTCACCCACAAAGAAGAATAAAACCCTATCATTTGCAACAAAATAGATGAAACTGGAGGAAATTATGTGAACTAAGCCAGAAAAAGACAAATACCACATGCTATCTCTCATATGGGGAAGCTAAAAAGAAAACTCCTGGATGTAGAATAGTGATTATTAAGGGCTGGGATGGGGTGAGTGGGTAAACAGAAATTTAATTTGATTAGTGCATGTTGTGTACTTGTGTTGAACTAACGCTTGTAACCCTATTAATATATGAAATTAATACACATCAAAAATGAAATGAAATATTAAAAATAAAACAATAATGAGAACCCATTTTAAATGTCTGTTAGATTGACAAAAATTTTAATGTCTAACAATATTATTTATGGAAATCAATAAAATAGAAATTTGTGCAGTACCAGTAGGCCTAAAACAATTATAATCACTTTGGAGAGCTATTTAGAACACGTAACAAATCTGAAGGTGCTTACATCAGATGACTAAGCATTTCTACAGGTAGGCAACACTCTAGTGAATTGTTTTCTAAATTGAGTATGTCATGTCCATTAAAAAGTCATGAACTAGACTTGGGGAGTTGAAACCAATATTAAACATGATAGAATAGAAAATAGGTTGCATCACTTATAAGGATAAATATTACAGTATTTTATGCAAGCTTAGCTTAGATTGACTCATATGTGCATTACATTGTAATGTAAAATGTCATGAGCTGCAGTTTAAAAATCTTCTGAAAACCACTGTGTAAAGAGAGGTTGTGCAAGGAAACACCTCCAAATATGTTTACTGACATAATTTTAGAAGAAAAGGGAAACAGTAAAAACTCATCAAGATATATAGGACAAGTGTATTATATGGTGATACCTACAGTAAGACACCATTTTTGCAAAATTTTAAAACAAGTTTTTGAAACGTTATATATCTCTATAGAATCATATTGTATATGGCAAAAATTCAGAAACTCGGAAGAAAGAACATACTTGGGATCCAAATTGTCATTATCTGTGGGGAGAGAAGAAGAGGAGTAGGACCTTAGAAGGATTTACAGGAATACCTTATTTTAAAAGATGTGAAAGAAAAACAAATCAAAAATTAAATTTCAAACCCTCCTCCAAAGCAAGCATTTAGTTGGTTTTGTTGGTGAGTTCCTTCAAACTTGTGAGCAAAAAGCAATTCTTGTGCTATCATAAATTAGTTTGGGATATAGGGAAAAGGTGGAAAATTACCAGTGTATCAGTCAGCTGGTGCCACAATGATGCTGCATAACAAATCACCTCCAAACTACATGGTTTAAAAGAATAATCACTATTCTTGCTCTCATGCCTATAGGTCGGTGATGTGGGGGCTGATCTCATCTTGGTTTTGCTGGACTTGGGCACAAGCTTTAGGTAAGTCTGGGTGTGTTCCATATGTCTCTTATCATTTGGATCAGTAGTCTAGTTTAGACATGTTCCTCTCATGGTGATGGTGAAATCACAAGAAAGTAAACACATTATATGAGCACATTCTTAACCTCTGCCCTTAAAATATATTCACATCTCACTGGTCAAAGCAAGTCACATGTCTGAACCTAGTGTTAAGGTGGCAGACACATATACTCTGCATTGTATAAAGACATTAAAGGGTAGGGATGTCCAGTTCTACTACAAAGGAGTAAAGATTTGGGACCACACTTCAATGTCTGTTACATATTTCATTTTATGGAGTTAGTTAAACTGAAAGTCAACAATTAACAGAGAGAGCAGAAATATTTTAGCAAAGGAAATTATAAATTAATCTAACTTAGGAATTCAAATGTGAAAAATCCTTTGAGCACTAATAGATTAAAATCAACAATGGCGTTTGTCTTAGTCACATTTCAGCACTGGGACACGATACCTGACATCCTCAATTTAAAAGAGGAAATTTATTTTGGCTCCTGGTTACCGTTGGTGTTCAGCAGGCTCCAAGCACAATGTCACGGTAGGTGGGCATAGTAAGGAAACGCTGCCGTCATCATGGCAGCCAGGAAGCAGAGAGGCAGGAAAGGAACCAGGGAGGGAGGGGGCACACCTTTCCAGGCGACGTGCCCACTGGCGCAATGCTAATCAGGCCCTACCTTTAGCAGAAAGCTAGCTATAGAGTTCCCATAATCCAATCACCTCCCCAAAGCCCTGCCTCTGAGGCTTGAGAATTTTCAAGAACCTTACAGTTGTAAAACACAATAAATGATTTACAAAAATCATCCTTCATCATCAACTATGGTTCACAATAAATGATTTACAAAAATCATCCTTCATAATCAGCTATGGTTTAATCCCAGGATTGTAAGGATTACTTATATGAAAGATACTCAGCAATACAATAGAAAGACCAATAAAACACAAGCAGTAATGTCAGTGGGTACAGAAAGGACATAGACTATAACAACAGTCAGTGCTAATTTTTAAAGCCTCTTTAAAAAGCAGGAATATGATGATATGCATCAACATTATAAAGAATACTTACATTAGAAGAACAACAGAATTACACCTATAGGGACAAACTAGAGGAATTCACTCTAGAATCAAGAGGAAAATAAGCGTGACCACTTTTGTTTTTTATTTATCATTGTTCTGCTCAATTTGTGATAAAACATACAGACAGAGACAAGAGATCTACCTGTTAGAAAGGAGAGAACGAGGTCATCTTCATTTGCAGATGGTACAATCATGTACTTAGGATACAGGCAAGTATCAACCAAAATTTAGGGTAGTGGTCAAACACAATATAAATATTTGACAATCAGTAGTTGTTGTCTATGCCAGCAATAACCAGTTATAAGATATAATAGAAAGTAGATTTTATTTACAATTGCAATAAACAAATAAAACACTTAGCAATAACCATAAAAAGAATGCCACAGATGATCTCTGTTCCAAGGTAGAGAGAACTGGAAAGAATGAGAAGCTATACCATGTTCAAGGATGTGAAGGTGAAATGCTGTCAAGACACGATTGCTTCCCAAGTTGGTTTGTGGGTTTAGTACCATTCCATTCAATTGGTGGAACCAACTTGATAAAGTTCATCAGGAAGAATAAATCTTTCAGTATAGATATTTTGACAAAAGGGGGTAAATAATGGCATATTTTGGCTCATCTAGTAAACTTACTGTGGTCCTTTGAAAGGAGTCTCATTGTTGCTGTGTTTGGCAGATAATTCAGTGGACCATGATAAGTAGCTGGGAAACAGGACTGAAATTATGAGAACTTACATAGAACAGGTGACATGAACATCTAAGTCTCATCAACGTGTAAGGTGAGTTGCATGCAGATGCGTATGACAGAAACCTGGTGATTGGTGATTGGCCACAGCGTAGTTTCTCTTGTGAAATAAGCTGGGTGGACAGGTAAACACAGCGCAGCTTCTGTAGGATCAGAGCTGCTGCTTCTTCCCTTCTCCACGGTGCTTGACGTTTCTCCCACCCAGAGGTTGGAAAAATGGCTGCTCCACCCTGAGTTCTGTGACCTACATTATGGGCATGTGAAGAAGGATGGGGGGCTGGGGAAAGGAGAAAGGAAGGGAGTGGGGAGGAGGGAAGAAAGGAGGAAGGAGCAATGTTTATCTAGAAGCAGAACTCCCCAAGTCCCCAGCAGACCACCCACTGGTACTGTGTTGACTAGCAGTCACATAGCGACCTTGAACAGAAAGGATCCATGAAAAATAACTTTAAAAGATAGGTGGGCACAATATTTTCCCAACCTAAATTCAGATTTTATAGGTTAGAAAGGTTAATTATTTATAGTTTTTTAAAAAATCAAGTAAAATTTGTATTTGATACCAAATACCACTATAATGTCTGTGGGGTTTATAGAATGAAAAGTGAAGTAGGAAAACTAGGAAACTATGCATGCAAATAAAAAACATATTTAACTCCGTAGAAGGAAGAGGAATTCTCCAGGCATATAAGTTTAGGAATAAGCACCAATGGTATTAAAAGAACATATTAATAAATTTCATTAGATTCACCCAATTTAATTCTATAAATAAAACTCTCATTGACAAAATAATTAAGAATCAAAACTCCCATTGACAAAATAAACTACGAATCAAAAGTGGGTACTATCTCCATATTTTTTTTTTTGGTACTGGGAATCAACCTCAGGGCCTTGTACTTGCCAGGCAGGAACTTGCACCATTGAGCTATACCCCCAGCCCTCTGTTATGTTTTATATATCAGCAAGGGAAAAATGTAAGACTCCACAGGCAAAGCACCTAAGTCAATAATTCCTAACAAGGGAGATGAAATTTACACAGACACACACACACACACACACACAGACACACACACACACACACACACACACACCCTTCACACACAAGCATTTTGAGTAAGTTGATAATCACAACATCTCAAACTTCTTTTTCTCAAAAAAAAATTGTACAGAAATTTGGCAAATGCAGGTAAGAGGAAGACCAAAATCAACAACTGAGAGATAATAAAAAGTGTATAACCTTCCGCTCTTTTTCCGCTCTCACAAATACCTTTACTATTTTTCTCCATTGTGTGTGTGTGTGTGTGTGTGTGTGTGTATGTGTGTGTGTGTGTGTCTTTTTCTGATTGCCTCTCATTTCATTGTACTGCAGTCAGTTGTTCCCTAGCCGGCACACCATTCTTCTCCTGGGTGTCAGCCTGCCCCAGAGGGACACGCAAGGAAGCTTAGGTGTTGGATAAGCAACGAGCAGTATTTTCCACAGGAGACCTGAGACAGTGCTAACCTAACTGCAAAGGAGGCTGCGCGCTGTTGAGCAGCACAGGTTTGATACTCACCTACTGCCACTGCCACACAGCAATGCTCATGCCAAGAACTTCATGCTTCTGCCTTCTGGTTTTAACTTGTGATAAATAGTAATGGCAAAAGTGAAACCCTTGAGAGTTCTGTTCCTACTAGCCTTTTCCACACAGAGGCTTTAACTGTAACTGTTGTACAGGATTTAAAAACCAACACCTAGCAACTCTGGAAAGTAAACAGTCCTAACACCACATACTGAATAGTTTTTGACCAATATGGGTGGATCTTTGAGACTATTCTGTTCCATTATTTCATATGTCTTATTAACATACCCGCAGACTGCTTTAACACTGTAGATCTAAAATGCATTTTTTAATATATGGGAGGACAAATGTATTGGTTATCTACTAGTGGTGTGTAACAAATAAGCCAAAACCTAAAGGCTTAAAAGAAATACCCATTTTTTTTGCTTATGACCATAAAAATTACCTGGGATATTTTGCTGAAATAAATTAAACAATCAACAATCAATAATCAACATCTTTACTTTTCTCCCAAACAATACTAAGACCTTAATGTATTTTAAGGTCTTTCATAAATCCACCCCTTTTGCAGGCCTCTGCTATTTAGGGTTTTCCTTTACTCTTCTGCAATTCCCCCAATTTGATATTATTTTATCATTTTATGTAATAAATGTTTATTTAGATATATGGATATATTTGCTGTTTTCTTTACTGATTGTTTTTACATCTCAAATTTTCTTGTTAGGATCATTTTTTAAACATGTTTTTTTACTTCTAAAAAATGAGTGAGGATCTGTTGATATATATCGTCTGGGTTTTTATTTGCTTTAACATGCAAATATTTTATAATTGTTATTGAATGATAATTTCTCTGGATATATATTTTGAGAAAAATTCTGCTGGTCCCCTGGGCTCCAGGGTTGCTGTGAAAAGACACCTGTGTGCCATTGTCATCTGGGGGATCTGCTTTGCACCTGTGGCTGCCTTTGATGGGGGGGGGTCTCTTTTTGTTTGCTGTTCTTGGGTTTTATTGCAAAGCATCTAGGTATGAATGCCTTATTGTTCATCATAATTTACTGGACTTCCTGAGTCTAAATATTTACATCCTTCATCAATTCTGAAAATCGACACTGTCTCTTCAAATACTCTTCTCTTAATTAGGTCCTTCCGTTACTTTAGAGGGAAACATGCTTTCGACTTAGTAACTCTATCCCCAGCACGTCACGACTTCTAGTTCCTGTTCTCCGTGTCCTTTTCCCCCTTCTTTCCTTGGTAATTTGTTCAGCTCACTCTTCCAGGTAATTATCTTTTACTCTGGCCGTGCTTAATCTGCATTTAATCCATTCACTGAATTTCACAGGTCAATTATTACACTTTTATTTTCCTACATTCCTTGTGATTTTAAAAAATCTACCTTTTAAGTTGTGAGAGTTTCTTATTCCCTAAATATATTACACAAAACTGTTCTAGCTTCTTCATCCAGCGCGGCCAGCGTCCACCATGTTTGCTGATTTGATCCCACAATTCCTTATTTCTGTTACCTCACATGTCTGAAACATTGTTGCTTTGTGTCTTTCAGGAGTTTTTAGGGTAAATTCAAAATCATTTGATCTTTACCTAGCAGGGACTTTTCAGGCTTGAGTTTAAGATGTATTCCTCCGGAGAAAATTGTCACGGCTTTTTACCTGACAGCACTGACAAGAATACTTCAAAGAATTTCTAGCTTTTCTTGTGAATGAAGTGGTGAGCTGGGCAGATAGCACAGCTTCTGTCTCCCAACAACCAGAGGACCTGTATGTGGTTTGAGATTCTCTAGGGAACATTTTTCATTTTTCCCCTCAGAGAAAGGCCAAGATGGCAGGTACTCCCAACAACGGTGTGGGGTGTTGTGGCGGGCTGTTGGTGGTTTTCTGCCAGTACACCTTTTCCTAAAGACTTTCTCTTGTAAGGTAGTACATTCATGGGGGTTCTTGATTAAATTTCCCTCCTTGTATGGTGCGGTGGATTAGCTAATAGTCAACTTGGAACACACAGCTGAACTAGGTCAGCGTGGTGCTGGGTGTGGAAGGCCCACCTGAGAATTGTTGCCAACAGCATAAAAGGAGAACTGGAGGGGAAGATGGCGTGTTGTTAACTCTCCTGGAGAAGCTTGTCATACTGGTTTTCCTTGGCTGTTATTTTTGGAGGACCTCAGGTCCTCCCTATCACTGAGGATGGCTGCATTCTCTTCAGGGGAGCGCTGGTCCTTACCTGGAGCATCACTTCCTGATCCCAGTGCAGATCCCTCAGCCTGGTGACACAGATCCTTCACCCTGCTGGCGTGGACTTTCTAGCTCCCACTACTGATCTTTGGGCCTTCCCAGTGCAGATCCTTGATACAGATTTGCATGAGACATTGTTGTGTGCTCCAGGGCTCCAGCTGACCTCATGGAGGACGCTGCCGGGAGCCCTAGGTCTTCAGCTGGACACATACAGGACATTGTATAGGATCCAGGCCCTCAGCTGGATTCTTCAGGTCTCTAATGTGTGGACAGATCTCTTGTACTCTTCTGCATTTGACTCTTTGGGTCAATACTACAAAATAACCCTACGAATTTTGTATCTTGTATTAGAGCTATTGCCTTGCAAATCCTGACTACAACATACGAGATCAGCAGGGGCTTTCAGCAAACAGGTTCACATTATGGAATTATCCCTTTGGGCTTTATTTATTGTCTGCTCAGATGCAGATTTGAAAATAACCTTTTTAAACTTCACATACGATTGTTAGTGTACTATATCAGGAGGCTTTCTCAGGGTACCTGCTGCCCTAATTAGAAATCTTCCTTTGAGATTTTCTCCATTTCAATATTTTCCTAGTTTTCTATATGTTTATTATTCCAAATAAAATTTAGAGTTTGTCTTCTTGCTAAGATTTTCATTAGGGTTGCGTATAATGTATAGATTAATTAATGGAGAATTGAGCATTTATAATACTACTGGGCATCCTACCTAAGAGAAAGGAATGGATTTTCACTGAGTTAGCTGTTCTTTTGCATGCCACATAAGTTGTAGAAATTTCTTTGCATGGATTCCACATCTTTCCTTCTAAATTACTTCCACTGATTATAACCTATTTGCAACTTTTACTGATGGGTCTTCAATTATACTGTCTGTGCTGTCCTTGTATATGGGAAAGCTATTTGTTTTCTATGTTAATTTTGTAACTATCTTGTATATTAACTCACTACATCTAATAGTATCAAGGTACTTTTTTTACACTAGATTTTATTGGTACATTTTAGATATACATAATGATCATATTCATCAAAGGGAACTTATGCCTGTACATGATACAACTTGTTTCTGCTTTTCCCCATTCCCCTCCCCTCCCTTCAACCCCTCCTCCCTTCCCCATTTACAAAACTTTGTTTCCGTGTTTTCTTCTTTTCTCGTTTTTTCCTACTTTTCCCTCCTTTCATTTCCTCTTCCCCTCTCTCTCATTCCCCTCCTCATTTGAACATTTTCCTCCTATTTCAAAATACATTTTGGTCCTTATTTACACTCTCAGTTTCTCACACCAGAGGAACAATGCGGTGTTTACAACCTGTGTGTCTGATTTATTTCACTTAAGAGCATGGACGCAAGGTGCATTCATTTTTTTGGAAATGTCTCAAGCATATACTTCTTTATGGAAAAGGAGTACTACATTGTATTTAAAAACACACATTATCTTTATCCATTCACCAGCTGATGGGCAATTGGGTTGTTTCCAAGATTTAGCTATTACACACTGTCGCACTATAGACATGAGTATGCATATGTCATTGTGGTCGATGCTTTTAATTCTTTTAGGAAGGTTGCTAGGAGGGGAATAGCTGGGTCACACAGAACCGCTAGTCCTAATTTTCTGAGAAATCTCCACACTGATTTTTCACAATGATTGCACCAGTCCACACTCCCACCAACAGTGGAAAAGGGTTCCTTTTCCCCCACAGCCCTGACAGCATTTTTTATTAGTTGATTTCTTAATGACAGCCATTATTTATGGGGTGAGATGGAATCTCAGTGTTGTTTTAATTTGCATCTCTCAAATAACCAGTATGTTGAACATTTTTTCGTATATTTATTTACTGTTTGTATTTCTTCACCTGAGAAGTGTGTATTCATTTCAGATGCCCATTTTTGGATTGGGTCTTTAAGTTTGGGTGGTCTGATTTTTTGGTTTTAGTTCTTTACAGGTTCTCAAAAGTAATCCCTTGAGGAACGATTGGCAAGCTTTTTGCCCCACACTGTGGGTTGTCTCTTCTCTCTGTCAGTGGTTTCTTTTGCTGTGCAAAAGCTTTTTAATAAGATGAGATCCCAATTGTTGTCTCTTTGCGATAGTTCCTGTGTGATCAAGGTTTTATTCATAAAGTCTTTGTTTTCAAGAGTTTTACCTGTCCTACCTTCCAGCAGGTTTAATGTTTCTTTTTAATATTTAGTTCTCTGGTCCATTTAAAATTTAGTTTAGTGCATGATGAAAGGTAAGGATCCAGTTTTAATCTTCAGCATGTTTTCCTAGCACCATTTCTTAAAGAGGCTATATCTGATTCTTTGGCACTGTGTCACAGTATTTTCTGTGACCCTCAGTCAATCTCAGTCTTGGAACACCAGGAAGAACAGGGTAGAACAATGATGTCACATTTGGCTAAAGTGGTACCACCAGCAACAAAAATAACAACAAACACGACCTAGAAAATGATAAATTGAGCTAACCATTAATTTGCCACCTTTAACTGTATGAAGTAGACTTTTGGTTATATAACAAAATCTAAAACAAGCCAGAAAATTATCTGCCACATACAAGTCCTTAATATGTCAATTTTCCCCTTGTGTTAAAATTTAAAATGGGGTTAAGGAGAAACTAGAGAGGTAGAAGATGATGAGATTAGAAATAAGGCTGGATGACAAAATGGGGTCACGCTCACTTTGGGAAACTGGTGGAGAAGACACGAGGGAAAGAGAGAAGGAAGAAATAAAGGGAAGAACAGAACAGCAACCACGTTCACACCCCTGTAACAATGAGATAAACAATGAAGGAGAAAACAAAAGCAAAAACAAAACAACAAAACGAGAGACAGAGAAAAAAGAAGAAAGAAAAAAAGGAAAAATTCCACTTCCAGGTTTGTCTCTGCTGTCACTGGTAGACAATATGGGGAAACAGAGTCCAGATCTATGTTAATTTTTCCCAGGAATCCAGCAGTAGCATTATGGTGGGGTGGTGGATAATCTCAGCCAGACTATACCTTTATTTCCCCTGAAGTTCAGGCTGCTTTCTGGTCATGGGGGCTGAAATCAAACCCTTCAGTCTACAGCAGTCAGCACACCTTCTGTGGACTTGAACTCAGCCGGGAGTTGCTAGATGGACCTAGCAGTTGTTCTGCGTTCTCAGCTCAGTCGGTCCCTCTCCGAGATGGCCCCCGGCCAGTTGCTCTTCTGTGGAACGACCTAGTCCTCAGATTCACCCACAGCTAGTGTAGTCTTTCACATCCACTCCCTTCCACTGCCGCATCTCCCACGGAGGCTACTGTAGTTGTTTCCAGCAGTCAACGCGCACCTGAAGGTTTGAACCGCTCCTCCTACGCAGCGAGTCCGGCTCCTCTGTTGAAGTTTCTTTCTTTGCTCTCTTCATGAGCTCGATTCTCCTTCAGATCCTCCCTGCTTCCCTCCTTGTCTTCCTCACATTGCTATATTCCGGTGTCTGAACAGCAACGCTCAGAGAGGCTCTTTCTCTGCTGCTTATCCCTCCACCATCTTTTGTATCAAGGTGTCTAAAAGAGTATTTTCTAAGTAAAGAAAAGTTCATCATCGGAAAATAATTATACTTTGACCTTTTTTTTAGTATATGTATTTCTCATTTTCTTTATCTAATTGTATTGTTCATCAATGCCTATTGCACATGGCTAAAGTTTTTTAAATTAGCTTGCTCTTTTTCATTTTGAAATATTTCAAACTTTCTGTTACAGAAATCATTATATACAAAAGTGGAGAGAATAGAGACGGGTACCTCTACACACTTATTACCTGATTTCTATGATTACTGACTTATGTCTGATGTCTATCCTTTAGACTTCCCCTGAATATTTTTGAGGCAAATCCAATGTATCAAATAATTTCATCTGAAACTGTTCAATATGTATTGCTAAGGACTTTTTCAGAAGAAACAAAAAACATTATCACAATATAACCATGACATTTAAAAATGTCTTGATACCATCAAATTTTCTTGATATCATCAAATATCCAAGTTAATATGTAAGCTTTCTTGACTGACCTGTAAATGTTTTCTCAAAGTGATTTATTTGGCTCAGGATCTAAACAAAAATGTGTTGCATTTGCTTCAAGGGACCCTTTAAGTTCTCTTTGGTCTTAAACTTCCCCCCACTTATTTGTTGAAGAAACTGGTCCATTGCCCTGCAGTTTTCTGTACTCTAGATTCTACTAATATGTCTTGGTGTGTTTCTAACAAGTTTCTCTCTCCCCTGGAGTTTTTGTAAACCCATGATTGCTTTTAGTGATGATCAAACTGAGGTTCAACACTTCAGCATGAGTTCTTTACAGGGAGTGCTATACACTTCTCCAAGCAGCTCCCAAATATCTTTGTGGATGTTAAGATTGATCAGAGTTCCAGTGCTGTCCCCCATCAGCCAGGAAGAGCCACCAGCTTGACACTGGCAACTGGTGTGTGTTCTATTTCCGAGGTCTACCTCAGCAGGGAGGGGTGTGATGTCCTTGTTCTTTCATCTGAGCTTCCAGCTTCCTTTGCTTGGCTCTGAATCAGGAGAGGGGATGGCAGGGCATCCTAGACAGCTGGCTCTCAGCGATTAACCCACAAGAAGGAACAGGCACCCATCAGAGGGCTGACTGGTGGGAAAAGAAGAAACTGGTCTCCCCCAACCCACTTCCAGGAGTTCCTTCATCAATCGCTGTGTATTTTCTCTGACTGTGTACAGTCTCCTCCTAGCGGCTTCTGTCTTTGGTATCCCGCAACACACATCTGCCCTTTGTGCCTTCTGTGTTGGCAGCATCTCATGATTGCCAATGTCTGGATGGCCTCACTGTCCTGTTGGATTCTTAGCTCTTCTGTCACGCGGGCGCCATGCTCCATACTGGATTACCTCTGTGTGACGTACCCAGTGTGGTTTCTTTAGCCTCCTCAGCCTGGGGAAGTATTATACGGGTGTTGTTCTCCTTGAAGGAAAAGGAAGCTGAGGAGGAGGAGGAAGAAAAAGAAGCTTTTATTTTACGCTTCAGAAAAATTCAAAAAATTGTTATAATCTAGTTTTAACAGATTTGAATGAACTCACTTTCCAAACTGTCCAGACCTCAAGCTTTTTGAAGTGTGAAGCTTAGAAAAATCTCTGTTTCTCCTACAGTTGTGGTTCTGCATAGGCTTTTCTATGTTTGTATTTTATTTTTTGTATCACTGGGGATGGGGCCTAGGCATTTGTATGTACCAGGCAAATATTTTATCACTGAACTATATGCCTAGCTCTCTGGTTATAGGTTTTTTTATTTTTAAATAAAGAAAAACAGATGAATTAATCAGATAATCTTTTCAAAATTGTAGTACAGATAATATATTTTTTTCTTCTTCTTTAAAACAGTACCTTGGTATGTAGTTCCAAGCTGGATTCAAATTTACAATCCTCCTGCCTCAGCCTCCTTGAGTGCTGGAATTATAGGCATGTACTACCAAGCCTGGCTAGCTAACATCTTTGTAAAGTAGATAATTAAATATATGTATAGAACGTTGGGGTTTCTTTTTCATTTTTAATAGTAGATTTGCCTGCTTCCAGATTTGGGTAAAGCCACCAAAATATCCTCCAGAGAGATCAGAGGGATTGTCTCAGGACCAAAAACTTGTGGATATAAGCCACAAACCACCAGGAGTTGACTAAATTAAGCTCCCATAGTGTGCAGACCTTAAGATATAACCATGTTGGCATTAACTAGGTTAATGGAGAGAGCTCTCCTAACCTACAAAATCCTTGGCTTCCTCTCCACCAGACATTTCCCTCTACCCCTCCAACTGCCAGTGCACTTCCAGATTTCCAGGACTAATTAAGAGAATTATTAGTACTTCTCGCTTCACATTTTTTATGTGAGGAAACCATTATGTTCACTTTGACCAATCCACAATCTCCTTTTAGAGCATTAATTTATTCATGAATTCATTAAACATTTACTGAGCAAAGGCAGTGCCTGGCAGTGTTCCGGACCCTGGAGTTGGAGGGGTAACCAGGGGAGACCCCATGTCTGCCCTTCTGGAATTTACAATCTCCCAGGGGAGGTCAGGGAAGGCTCCGCCTAGCAAGTGGCTTCTATGCCAAGACATAAAGGATGAATGGGAACTTGTGCACATGGAGGATCTGACAAGAGGAAAGAATTTGAGCTGGGTTGGGGCTAAATTCTCTTGGCAAGATGCTTACCAAAAATAATTTTTAAATTTGAACTGGACAGGGTGTTTAGGATTGAACCCAGGTGCCTTTAAACTGAGCCACATCCCTGGCCCTTATTTTATTTTTTGAGACAGAGTCTCACTAAGTTGCAAAAGTAGTCCAGGCTGGGCTCAGACCTACAATCCTCCTGCCTCAGCCTCCCACAGTGCTGGGATTACAGGCTTGTACCACTGTACCTGGCTGAAAATATTTTCGTAAGTGCAACAATCAGGCAGGAAGAGAAAAAAGGGAGGAAAAAAAAAAGAAGAGGGAAAGGAGTGAAAAGGTGGAAACAACACAGACCAGTGTCCTGTACCTCTGTACTTCTAGCTACTGAGGAGGCTGAGGCAGGAGGATCATAAGTTCAAAGCCCACAGGGGCAATTTAGCAAGACCCTGTCTCAAAATAAAAATAAAAAGGAGCCGGGATGTAGTTCACTGGTAAAGCACTTGCTTAGAAAGTGTGAGGCCCCAGGTTCAACTCCCCAGTACTAAAACAAGAACAAAGCACAAGCAGTTCTTGCCTTTGGAGTTCATGGTGAGCCTTTGTGCCTCGGGCTGGATCACCAGGTTTGTGAGAGCCTCTCTTTCCTCCCCTTTCCGCGTGAGTTCACACAGCCCGCGGGACCACCTTGAGCACTGGGGAAGAGCGAGTTGGGACAGCACCTTATACCTGAGAAAGGGTCACCTCCATGTTCTGGAATATATATTTTTAAGCACTATTTGCGTTTGTTAACCCGACTCCCCTGAAGAACTGCTTGAGCATGCAGTGAGTGTTCATGACTAAGGGTCCCCAGGCCAGAACTCTGGGGACGCGGGCCCAAGGGAGCGCACCTGCCCCGGGCTTCCTGTCTACCACACCTCACCCCACCCCCAGCATTCAAGAGCTTTCTGGGCTTCTGTATATGAATGAGGTGATCTTTCAGCTGCCCTTTGTCTTGGAAAAAAATTAATTCTCATTTGCATTACCTCGTCTAAATGTCACCCACCGATATTTTGTTAGACATTAGCAGCACTGGCAGGGAGGGCCGCGGGGTAATTGTGTTCTGCCTGGTGCTGGGATTTACATAATTTCAGACAGCAATTAAAGAATCCTGGGGAATTTTTTTTCTCTCCCTTCCAACCTCTCCTACAAAGAAAGTGTTCGTTTACATTAAGCGCTCAGCTCCTCGCTGTTCATTTGCATAAAATTAAAGGTTTTTGTGTTCCCGAACAGCAGGGTAACATTTAAAATTCCGTTTTAAAAAGCTCACCTTACAATAATAAAATGTTAATATCATTTCATAGGCAGTGCAAGGTTGCCAGATGCCTTTCACTCCCAACGTGTATCCATTGCTAACGGTTTCCCTCCCTCTTCTTTCCCCTCCACCTCTCTCCTTTCCATCCGGCCTTCGTCCTCTGGTCCCCTTCCCCACATCTCCGCCTCACCTTGCTCCCCCAGCTCTTCACTGTTTCTTCTTCCCCCTGTTCTTTTTCCCATCAGAATCCAAATGTCCTCAACACTCCCCAGCCCCAAACCTTGAACCAAAGTCAAGTTTCCGTGATCATGCCATGAATAACGCAGGGCATCATCTTGTGTCTACACAGCCTCACACCCCACCGCCGTAGGAACCCGTCCTGGTTACTGTGCCTCCATGCAAGGCCCATGTGCTCCCCATCACATCAGATGCCTGTGATGCTTCCAGAAGGTCTCCCGGTCACTGTCGCAGCACCCTAAAGGGTCCTATGCCCCAGACACCTTTAGTTCTTTCATTCATTCCTTTATTCCCTCTCACGTCAAATATCATTGAGATACTTGTACCAGAAGAAAGTGATGTCAGCCTACCCACAACCCCCTCTTCCCTCTAGGTCCTTACCCCTGAGCCATGGCCACTATACAAGCTGCCTAATCCTACCCAGGATGAGGGCCCGTCAGGCCTCTAGGTCTTATCCGCCGTCCACTCTCCCTCAGTCCACTTCAGGCCACCAGACATCATGGAAGAACCTTAAAACTCCAAAGGAAGAGCCAAGAGGATATCCTCATCCCTTTATTCCTGTGAGCCTCTTAGGAGCCCAGTGTCAGTTTTATTCACCTGGAAAGACAAAGGCTCCACCTCATTCAGCAACTGCCCAACCCTGTACACTGATTTCTAGGTACAGACAGAAAACAAATACAAAGGGTCTTGACCAGAAGAATGGAAGGAGAACCAGTTTCTCACAGCGAGAGATTCCCAGGTAGCTGGAAGACAGGCCAGAGAGGTACAAAGGTCTTCAGGGCCAAGTGAAAGGGGCTGGTCTTCAGTGATGGTGGAGAAACAGAGAGAGCCCAGAGGGAGGCAGCTGGGTCAGGCCAGGTGAAGTCAGCCACATCCCACTGTGGTCCAAAAGGAAGCAAAACGGGGCTAGAAACCAGAGAGGCATGGAGCGCTCCCCTCCCCCATAACTTGGGCAGTGGGAGCTCAGAAGTGATGCCGAGATACAGAAAAGTAAAGGCAGTTTTGTTTATTGCTTCAGAATTCATACCTACAGCAAGTAAGTAACTGTTTCAGTGTGAGGCTTTGAGGGATGAGAGGTCACGAAGAATAAAAGAGTAGTGGCTCCAGCAAAGGGGTCATGTGGAGAGGCTCCAAGGAGGGAAGACATAGCTTGCTGAAGACCTAGAGGAAGACTGAGCATCCAGATCACAGAAAGTGCGAAGAAGAGAGTTACAAAAACAAGAGCAGGTCTTGGACACTGGGGGGAAAATATCCCTGTGGGAAGTCAGGCATGGGGATAACTAGACAAAGGCTTCAAATTGGTGACTTCAGAGATGACAAAAGAACTAAAGAAAAGCTATGCCCAGCAAACTAAAGGAAATCCTGAGGATAATGTCCCTCCCAATGGAGAATATCACTGCAGAAGCAGGAATTAAAGGAAGGAACCACATGGAAATTCTGAAATTGGAAAATATAATTACTGAAATGAAAAATTCACTAGAGGTGATCAATGGCAGTATTGAACCATCAGAAGAAAGAATCAGTAAATTCGAGGCTCTATCAGGGTAGATTCTTGGCCTGGGAACTGACAGAAAAAGAATAAAGATCAGTGAACCCAGCCTGACCAATCTATGGGGCACCACTAGACATACCAACGTCTGCAAAAATGAAATTGCAGAAGGAAAAGTTGGAGAGAAAGAGTATTTGAAGAAGCAATGGCAATAAACTCCTCAAATTTGTTAGAAAACATGAATCTACACATTCTAGAGGCTCACTGAACTTACAGTAGGATAAGCTCGGTTATAAGCAAACTGTCAAAGGACAAAGAAAGAGACAGTTTATCAGCCGATTTCTCATTTAAAAACTGTGGAGATATGGAAGCGAAAATATTTCAAGCAAAAATATTTCTGAAAGGAGAAAAGAAAATCTGTCAAGAATTCCACATTCAGCAAACCTATGATCAAAAATGAAGAAGAAACCAAGACACAACCAAAATTTAGAAAAGAAAAGCAAAACCTGAAGTTCATTGCTGTGGAAGATCTTACAAGAAATACTGAAGGGAATGTTATGGGCGGAAATGAATGGGCAGTAGATAGTAACTCAAAGCTATAGCAAGAAATGTGAATGCCAGTTAAGGTAACCACAGAAAAATATAAAAGCCAGTGTCACCATGTTTTGTTTGTAACATTTTTCTTCTATAAGATTAAGTAAACAAGTACATTAACTAACAAGGGCAAATTATTGTTATAACAACTATCAATGTATATTAAAGAGCACACATTGTCAACATATATAATTTGTGATCAAAACAACATAAGTTGAGGAAGTGAAGGTATACAGGAGTAAATCTTTATATAACATTGAAATGACATTGGTATTAATCTACAAGTGTTATAGATGAAGGTGTTACTTTTAATTCCCACGGCAAACACTAAGAAAATGACATTTAAAATATATAGTAACAGGAATGAAAAGGTACACTAGAAAATATCAATTTAACACAAAATAAGGCAGTAATAGAGCAAAATGGCAAAAGTAAGTCCTTCTTTACTAGTAATTATATTAAATATAAATGGATTAAACATTCCGGTTGCATGATAGAAGATAGCAAAATAGATTTTTTTAAAACTATGATTCCACAATGTACTGCATATAAGACACATTTTAGATTAAAATACACAGCTAAGTTGGAAGTAAAAGGATGGAAAAAAATATTGTATGCAAATTAATTAAAGAGAGCTGGAGTGACTATACCAATAAGAGAAAAAAAATAGACTTTAAGGGAGAAATTGTTATAAGACACAACAAAGTACACTATTACAATGATAAAAGGTCAATCCATCAAAAAGATACAGCAATTATGAATAGCTATGTACCTAACAACAAAGCACCCAAATACTTGAAGTAAATACTGATGGATTAAAGGGGGAAATAGGCATTTCTTCCATAAATGCTGGAGACTACAATAGCTTACTGTCAATAATGGACAGGACAACTAGACAGGACATAGGGGTTTGCACAACATTACAAACCAACTCACTCTGCCAGGCATCCATACAGCACTCCACTCCAATAGCAGAATAAAGGTCCTTTCCAAATGCACAGGGAACATAGTCCATGAATCATATGTTAGGCTATAAAATAAGTCTCAATACATTTAGAAAATAAAAAATCATACACAGTATCTCCTTCCTTCATATGGATTGAAATTAAACATCAATGACAGAAAGAAATATGAAAAGCTCATACATAAGTAGAAACAAACACACCCCTAAATAAACAAGGGGTCAAAGGAGGAATCATAAGAATTTAAAAATAAGACGAATGAGAATGAAACATGCAAAACTTATGGGATATAGCAATGCTCAGAGGGAAATGTGTAGCTGTAAACACCTATATTTAAAAAAAAGAAAGATATTAAATCAATAAAAATGATCTTCCAAATTAAGAAGCTGGAAAAAAACAGCAAGCTAAACCAAAGAAAGAAGAATAAAGAAGGAATATTAGAGACAAAATAAAGAAAACAGAAAATAAATACAAAAATTAGTTCTTTGAAAAGATCAACAAAATTAGCAAGTCCTCAAAGGTTCAAGAAAAAAAGAGAAAAAATTCAAATTACTGAAATCAAGACTGAGGTAGATTATCATTACTGACTCTATAGACATAAACACGATCACAAGAGAATACTGTGAGCAATTGTATGCCAACAAAGCTAGATAAAATGGACAAATTCTAACTACCAAAAGTGACTCAAGAAGAGATATAAAGCCAAATAAATTATGACAAAGAAAGAGATTAAATCAATAATTGAATGACTTTCAACAAAGAAAAGCCCATGATTAGAAGACATCCCTGATGAATTTTTTCCAAATATTTAAAGGATAATTAGCATCAATTATTCTCAAACTCTTCAAAAAAAAAAAACAAACGGAGAAAGGAATACCTCCTTATTTGTTACATGAGGTCAGTGTTATCTTGACATCTAAGCTAAACAAAGATAACACAAGAAAATCACACATAATATCCCTTGGGAGAAAAAATGCAAAAATTCTTGACAAAAATGCTAGAAAACAAAGTCCAGCAGCATATTACAAAGATTATATACCACCACACTATAAGTGATTCCTCACAGGACCACAGAAAACACAGGAAAGCCAGTACGATACGCCAATTTAGCAAGAAAGAAGGCAAAAAGGCAAAACCTTAAATGACTATCTCAATAGATTTAGAAAAAGCATTTGATAAAATATCATATCTTGAATGATAAAAACACTTGATAGGGCTGGGGATATAGCCCAGTGGAATAAGCACCTGCCTGGCAGGTGCCAGGTCCTGAGTTTGGTCCCGGTATCACACACACACACACACACACACACACACACACACACACAACACTTAATAAGCTAAGAATAGAAGAGCAATTTCTCAACCTGATGAGAACCACATAGATAACATATTTAATAATGAAAAGCTGAAAGCTTTCTCCGAAAGATCAGGAACAAGACAGGCTATCTGCTCCTACCACTTCTGTTCAACAGTGTACTGGAAGTTCTAGTTAGGGCAAGTAGTCAAGAAAAAGAAATAAAAGGCATCCAGATTAAAAGAAAGAAGTGAAACTAGCTTCAGTCACAGACAACAAGCTTTATATGCAGAAAGCCTCAAAGAATCTACAAAAAAAATCAACAATGCAAAAACACTATTAGAGCTAATAAGAGAGATCAGTAAAGGTGCAAGATACAAGATAAGTACATAAAAAGATTGTGCTCCAAAACGGAACAATGGATAATACAAAACTGAAAGTCAGAAAACAATGCTAATTACAATAGGATCAAAAAGAGTAAATACTTAGAAATTAATTCGGGGCATTCAAGACTTGTACACTAAAAACTACAAACCATTGCTAAAAAATTGAAAATAATCTTAGCAAATGAAAAGACATACCATATTTATAGTTTAGAAGGTTGAATATTGTGCAGGTAATATTACTCTCCAAGTTGATCTACAGGTTTTAATGCAATTTTTATCAAAACCTCAGCTGCCTTTTATTCCCAAATAGACAAGTTGATTCTAAAATTCATATGAAGTTCCATAAAAATCTGAACAAATGATCTTTAAAGAGCAAAACTTCTTTATTTCAAAACTTACCAACACAGTATGGCACTTGCCAGGTGTGGTGGTGCACCCCTGTAATCCGAGCACTCAGGATAGTGAAACAGTAGAACCACCATGAGTTCAAGGCCAGCCTAAGCTACACAGTAAATTCAAGGCCAGCCTGAACTACATAACGAGTCCCTGTCTCAAAAAACAAACACACAAACAGCATGGCCATGGAAAGCAATTAGTTTCCAACAGGAATACCAAAGTCATTCAGCAAAAGGAAAGAAAAGTCCCTTTAATGAATGGGACAAGCACAAATGGGTAACTATAAACAAAAAAATGAAACTGAATTCCTATTTCACACCATACAAAAATCCACTCAAACTGGGAAGAGACCTTAGTGCAAGATCTAAAACTAAAAACTCTTAGAAGAAATCATAGATCTAAGGCTTCGCAACTTCATAATTAGGCAATTTTTTAAAACTATGACACCAAAAGCACAAAGAAACAGAAAAAATATGGAATTTGAACTTCATGAAAATTAAAAATGCTTTGCATCAAAGGACACTATCAAGAAGGGAAGTGAAAGTGGGCTGGGTCTATAGCTGGGCTGTAGTCCTTGCTTCACATGCATAAAACCCCGTGGTTGATTCCCCAGCACTAAAAATAAAAAAAAGATAAAATGAAATCTACATAATAGGAGAGAGTGTTTGCCAACTGTATATCTGAAAAGGTTCTAGTGTCCAGAATGTATAAAGAACTTTCACAATTCAACAACAAAAAGATAGACAACCCACTTTAAAAATTGGCAAAGGACTTAAACAGCTGCTTCTCCAAAGAAGCTAGAGTATAGAAATAGCCAGGAAGGACAGGATAGGATGGTTCACATTATGAGTCACTAGGGAAATGAAAAACATCAAAACTCATGGTAAGAGACCACTTCACATTCACCAGGATAATCATTTATTATTGGGCAACATTGCAATTTACTGAGACTTTGACTCAAAATTTTAAAAAATAAGAAAATACATAGGTATTCATTGTATTATCCTTGCCATTTGTATGTAAATGTGAGATTACATTTTAAAATAAAGGCTTAAAATGATAAGTAACTAGAGAAGTAAGTAGATAAAGTGACTCTCCAGAGGACCCTGGGCCTGAAGAAGCATAGGGCTTCATGGATCTGGACAGCAGGGAGCCAGAATGATGGGGAGACTTGAGGGAGGGAGGGCGTCAGGCCTGTGCGCTCCTCTGTAAACAGGAAGCGTCACGGACATGAAGGGGCTCAGTGAGAAGTCAGCGACATACAGCAGGTATCGTGCTAGGTCTGTGCTGTTCAGAGCTCAAAACTGATTTATTATCCTATAAAGGGATGCGGACAGTTACCTAACATCATGTAGACACAGCCAAGAATTCTACAAGTATTAATTCATTTAATCCTCACAAAAACAAAACCATCTGAGGAAGGTTGCCCAAGATCACAGCGCTGGAAAGTTGGTGAGTCCAGTACCGGAACCCAGGGAGGGTGACTTCAGAAGTGTGCTTACTTGTTTGATTGATTGATTGATTGATTGATTTAACAATGACAGAAGGTCACTTGGGACACCCAACATTTGGGCCACAGGGAGGGGAGGGCTGAGACTGAGGTCCAAGCTGCCCCTTGTTTCTAGTGGGGCTGACAGGATGATGAGGTGGAGAGGAGGGCGGGAGCCCTGCTCAAGCTCTCATAGAGTTCATAGTCACTGGGTAGTGGCCCTGCCCCTAACTGGCAGCCTTGGTGCCTGGTGGTCCTCCAGTTTCTGATTCCAACAAACGGGCATCTCATTGTCTCCATTAAGTGCTCATGTTGGCCATGTGGTTTGGGGGAGCATGTGCTTAGTATGTGCAGGGGTTTATTATATCTGCAGAAGTGCCTTTAGACAAAGGAGGCGAGTAGCTAGTGGGGAGATCTGAAGACACTGAGAAGGTCACAGACAGGTCCTGTTCTTTCTGCCCTGGCCCACTGGCTCCTCCCACATCTAAGGGGATGCCTGGGACCTGGCACCGGGGGAAACCCATATTCCTACCCCTCCCTACCTGTCCCCGCCATGGTCGTATGCATCCAGCACAGAGCCTGACATCTCTGCCTGGGGGACCAGATATGACCACCTTCTGCTCCCAGCAGTAGATCAACTATGCAGCTTCAGACTGAGCACGCAGCCTGCAGTGTACTGGCCAGTTCTCAGGCTCAGTGTCTGGCGCCGTGGGTGGGGGCTCACGTCCATGTCTCGCGTCTGTGGACAGCCGCCCTCGCACAATGTTTTTGCTTCTTCCAGACACAGCCTGGACAGCCCACTGGGGCTGTTCCATGGGTTTCCTAATATCTCCTCTGCTCCTTATCTCAGCAGGCTTCTCCACTGCTCGGCAAGACCCCAGGATCAAGCACTGGATAGCACATTTATTTGTGGTCTAGTTTCACAAAAACTCATCTACAAGTGGCCCCTGGACCAACAGAGAGAGTTTCTAATGGCCAGGACTGGAACAGCTTCTACTTGGGCCCCTCCTTGTCACCAGTGAGACAGACTGGGTGTGGCTCTGTCCCCACCTCTCTCTTGCAGCCCTCTCTCTCCTTCTAAGCTTCCTGCCCATGTGCCAACCATTGCAACAAAACAAAGAAAGAAGTCACAGGTTGTAGCCTAAAGTAGAAAGTATCCATGAACTCGTCCCAATGCAACTCAGTGAATGAATTAATAAATTAGGAAGAAGAGACAAATCTCTCACGCAAAACGTTGCCAAATAATTTATGTAACTATGAAACAAAAGAGAAGGGCCAGGTGCAGATGCTCCCACCCCCTCACACACAAGATACTTCTTTTTCTTTCTACCATGGCTGCCTCAAATGCCTTGCGGCTGCCCATGGCTACATAAAATACCAACATCTACTCTTAGAGACATATGCTTTGGCTGTAGCAAGCTTGGATGCACGGTCTTTTCCTACACGGCTCTGCATTACAGCCTTGGCAGCTGCCTGCAGTCAGGTCTGCAAGGTGCCTCTCCCCTACCCATGACTAAACAGAAAGTCTGACACTGCGGTACCCAAGCCTTTCTTTTCTTCTCTCTAAGCAACCTCCACCATTCCCTGGGTGGTCAGTCCACTCACTGGCCCCCCATTATACTGCAGTATAAGTCCTAGCAAAACCCCTATCAGATAATATATTTTAGCATTTTCATGGCTTCTGTCTGAAGTAGAGCAGACTAAGCTGGTAGCTCCAAATGACACTGTATCCCTGGCTGCCACTGAGACTGACAGCTGACAAATTCTGGAATTGAAAACTCTGGGCTGTTAACACTCAAAGAGCCATACTTTGTCTATTTGTGATTTCCACCTGAATTGAGCAAAAGAACCTGCAGCTGACTGGTGACAGATATTCTGCCCCCAAGCAGACGGACAAGTCTTTCATGGGCTGTGCATGATGACGTCCTTGCAAAGAGGGAAGAAAGGGTGGAGAAGCGAGGAAAACATGGAGGAAACCTGACAGACAGACTTCAGCCAGGGGGTCAAGGTTAACATCAGCAGAGACGGGTCATATTGACGGGGAGGGCAGGTAGCCTTGAGGTGGGGTGACGAATATGGCACTTTGCCTCCGTGGTTTTCCTCTCTAAAACCTAGAACTCCAGTCTAAAAACATGAGACAGGTCCCAATAGAGGGACATTCTGCAAGATGTTCGATCCTTCAAAACTGTCACCCAAAGCAAGGAAAGTTGGAGAAAGTCACAGCTGAGAGGCAGCTAGGGAGACGGTGACAACTAAATGTAATATAGGACGGATGAATGGCATCCCAGGGCAGAAATAGGATGTTAGGTAAAAACTAAAGGTGAGAAACGTACCATATTAACATAAAGTGCTAATAATAGCGAAAACTAGATATGGGGTGTGTAGGAACTCTCTGTGCTACTTTCTCAATTTTTCTGTGAACCTAAAACTATTCTAAAATAAAACATTTATTTAAAGCATAATTGGTTCCCAGGTCCCCTGAGAATTAACTGCTTTCCTGTCTCTACCGTGAACCACCCCGCGCTCCCCTGAGCCATTGACAGCACGCAGCCAGCTCCCCATCAGTCTGTGGGCCCCTTCTACGCGTCACCATGGAGACAGACCGGGCGTGGCTCCGTCCCCACCTCTCCCTCTCAGCCCTCTCTGTCCTTCTGGTCCTCCTGCTCGTGTGCCAAACATTGCTCCTCAGTGTCTCACCCTGCCTGCCCCGCAGTCCTCCCGGAGTGGCCACCTGCCTCTTTTTCGCCCCACACTGTCCCTGCTGAGCTTGGAATGCACAGGGGCTGGTGTCCTAGCTGTGCCTCTTCAGGACAGATGGCTTCACAGTGACTTAGAACGGGGAGCATCTTTGCAGTGACTCATTTTGGGGGCATCTCTTTATGGAGACCAGTTGTGCTTCTCCTCACCTGTCCAGAGCCAGACCCAACACCCTCCACCTGCCCCTAAGCCCGCCCCTCTTCCTTCTCTGTCCTCCGCATCTGCCTGGGGGCCCCGGCTGAGACCTGTGTCATCCTGGGCTCTTCCCATCCCTCATCTGCAACATGCCTTCTGCTGCTGGTCCTTGGAACTTAACCATCCCTGCATCACCTGTTGTAGCCACTTTTGTCACTTGCCTGGGTGCCTTCACGGCCTTCTCACAGTCTCCCTGACTCCAGCCTCCCGCATTCCATCCCTTCTCTGTGCCACAGACAGACTGGTGACAGCAGCGGAGTGAGCACCAAATCTCAGATGCCACCCACTGTCCTTTCACCCTTATTGTTCTGCTTCCTGCTCCCTTTCCCACCTGGCGATTCAGTGACCCACGCCAACAAACACCACCTGTGACACAGCTTTTGTGGGCCCGTAGCATTCCGTCACATCGAGGCAACATAACTTGCTTAACCAATCCTGTTATTAGTATGTGTCCAACTGTCTGGTCTTACTTTTTCAGATGGTTAACCAATTATCACAGCACTATTTATTAAATAATTTATGTTTTCTCCTACTGATCTGAAATGCTACCTTTATCATATAATAGAGATACCTGAGTTATCTTCCTACATTGGCTCATTTGTTTAATTGTGCCAGTTTATACTGTTTTGAATTATTGCCTCTTTTAGATGCATTTTGATTCATTCATGCATTAACTCACTTATTCACCAAATATGCATCAGTAGCAGACTGGTGCTGTTCCAGAAATCGAGATTCAACACCTCTTAGAACTTGCATTTTTATATCTGACCTTAGAAGTTTCTCCTGCCCCAATCAATTTTATTTATTAAGATGTTCTTAAGCATTCCTGTCTATTTATAACCCCAGTGAACTGGTGCTGAAAGAAAATACACTTGGGATTTAATTGGAACTGAATTAAATGTATGGATTAATCTTAATGGAATTAACAACTTTTAATCTTCTTTCCCATGAATACAGCAGGCATTTCCATACAGTCAATTCTTATTTTTATGTTCAGTTTAGCATCACACATTTATGACCAAGTTTGTTCTTAGATATTTTCTATTTTTGTTGCTCCGTGAATGTCATCTATTTTTCCATCATATATTCTAGATGATTAATGCCCGTACATAGGGAAGGCATTGATTTTTTAATATTTCTTTTAAGTCAGCATCTTACTGAATTCCCTGATTAATTGTAATAGTTCCTAGTTGCTCTTTTGGGTTTCCTGGGTAAATAATCATATAATATGTGGTATTTGGCACTTTATTTTCTTGTGATTTTACCACTTCTTTGGTTTTCTCTCCTTTTTGCATTGACTGGTGCAAGATTTCTTCTTGCACCAACTGTAATTTACCATTTACAATGGTAAGTATTTAACAGCCAGTTCGCCAAGGGAAGAAGCCACAATTGGTAGCATTTGCCATTTCCTGGAGTATAAATACTCCTGCCACAGCTGATTTCAGGACTCCCATGGGTTGTCACTGGATGTGGAAACTGAAAGAGATGTAAACCATAGCTCATGAGAGGGTCTGCAGCCCAAAACTACTGTGATCAAAACTACTGGGCGGGGCATGGTGGTATGCACCTATAATCCCAGCACTAGGGAGGCTGAGGCAGGAGGATTGCACATTGAAAACCAGTCTGAGCTAGCTAGCTAGTTCAAGGCCAGCTTGAACTGCATAAACCAAAAACTAAGAACAAAAACCATTAAAAATAAATAAACTGTGCATGATGTATTTTGAATATGCACATGAGCATATGAGTGGCCCTGAGAAATCCTCTAACATGTTTCCCAAATTGATTTGCCCAGTGGAGGAGGTTTGGAAAATTGAATGTTAGGAAGGAAGGGCTAATCTCTCAGTGCCATGGTTCCCATCATTGCCTGGCAATATTCTTCCCCGTGTGCCTGGCCAGCTCTCGTACCTGTCCCCCCCTCTTGCCATCTGTCTGCATTCTCCTCAACTGCCCCACTGTCCTCTCCCTCCCACGTAGCTGGTGATGTCGCAGGCCCTCCCATGGCACCTACGCCCTCTCTTCCCTCCGCCCTCCTCAGCCTCCTTCCCTCCTGGACAGTGGAGGGGACCAGGCCCCCTCCTGCCCACACTAATGTTGGGACCAGCAATTTAGCTCCAGGCCCCTCTGCCTCTGAGACCAACACTGGCTGACCATCACCTCACTTCCCGGCCCCCCGGAGCCTACAGAGAAACACTCAAGTCTCTCCATGCCTAAGACAAGCAAGCAAACTAAACTTCCTCGTTGTCGCCTCGTCTGTGTCTATTCATTCGACCACAGACTCCAGGGTCCAGAGAGAATCACTGCTGTCTCCTTTCCCCATCCATACTTTGAGCCAGGGCTTACAGGGCCTGGCTTCTTCATCCAGCTTTTTACTAAAACTACAACCAACATCACCCACCACCAAGAGCACTGACTTAGAGTCAGCTGCCCTTTGCCCCCGCCCCCAGGCCTCGTGACAGTGTGGACTCCACCCAGTCCCTCCTCTGTGAGACCCTCCTTCTGCCTTGGGAACCCCCCACCAAAGACTGTCCTACGTCCCTGCTTCTCTGTCTCCTGCCTCCGCTCCCAGCCCTCTTGGGGGCCGCAGGCTCCTCCCTGGTCTCCATCCTGTGTGACCCACGCTTGCTTCCAGTGGCTGTGAACTCCGATCCAGACTCCCAGGTCTTTCTGCTCCTAGTGCGGTATTTGAAGACGGCCCTCTGGGGAGGATGAGTAACTGGGATAGCGCCGGTGCTGTGGTGGTCAGCCGCCACCTGGACAATGCCATGATGGCTCTGGCAGAAGAGGTGCCCCCCATCAAGTTGCCTGGCATCGGCCCTAAAACTCCAGGTTCTTCGAAGTGCAGAGCAAAGAGGAGAAATCCAGTTGTCTTCTAGGTCACCCCCTGGGCACTGATTCTGTCTCATGACTGCTGAACACACTGACCATGTTTGGGGAACCCTTTGCCCGCCACAACAGCCAAACAAGGAGTATTATGGAGGGGTCCCCCAAGGTCGGTGCCAGTGCTAGCAGCTGGCCATGAACAAACCGCACAGGATCTTCTCCCAGAGTGTGGGGGCTCAGCGTTTCCACTGTGTGGGGCCCCCAAGACCAAAGGATTTTGTTCTGTTGCTGTGGATACCCACCTCCTGAATGAGGGCCTTCTGTACACCAGCTGAGCCGTCTGGAACTGGAGCTCCAGTTCCAGCCTGTGGGATGGGACTGACGCAGGCTGGGACTGACAGTGTTGGAGTGTTGACGCCAACCTGCGAGGCAGACGCTCCGCACGGCACCAGCGCACTGCAAGCCGCGGTGAGAGGCAGCGAGTTCTTAGCATCACTTCTGGTCACTGGAAGAAGGCTGCAAACAAGGGGTCCCAGGAGTAGAAGGGAAGCCAGCGAGAGGGCACTGGTGTGCGGCCCCCACTGAAGAGCCCCCGACATGGGGGAGGGAAGACAGCCGGGTGGGGAGCCCCGCGCAGGAGTGTGGGAACTCTTGTCACCAAGGCCTGTATTAAGAGCATTAAATGTGAGCACAGACACTTTCACTGCTAATGTGCGGGTGAAAGACAGGTGGGGCGCAGGTGTGTTGGAGGGAAAAGAGGAGTCGGGAGGTAGAAAAGGCAACCAGGCGGCAGCGGGGGCTGGGCAAGAAAAGCCAGATTAAATTAATTAGGATCTGCTGGAGGAAGCAGGAAGCAGGAGGACTGCGCAGGACCGATCAATGGCACGATGGTGACAGTCACAGGCTGGGAAGGTGGCGGGGTGCGCGGGCAGCTCCGGCTCCCTGAGGGTCAGGAAGAGGCCACTTGAAGCCTCTGCTTCAGAGACTGTCACTTGCAGAGTGGGTGGGGTGGGTGCACAGAGCCCCCCTGGAAAGCAGACTGTCTTCAAGGGCGGCTGTCAAAGCAAGGCCCTGTTGCTAAGGGAACCGCCTGGAAGAGCCTAGTGTGGAGATGAAGTCACCCCATCTCCCGGCAGGCAGCCACGGGGTTTGGGAGGGGCCCGGGGCTTCATCCTCATCAGCCCTGGTGCCTCTCCCAGCAGGCAACAGTCCCTGGGGACGGAGGCCCTGCCTCCTCCTACTGTCCCCACATCAGGCTCCTCGTTAGCGGGACGGGCGAGTGGACAAGTGTTACAAACCAGGAGGACCAGGAAGAGCTCCAGGGACAAGGGTCCCTGGAGCACAGGGGACAGCCTGGGAGAGGACAGGGTGACCTGGTGCTGGAGGAGTGCCCACAGCCTGGGTAAGGGATTTCTTCCCCACCCAGGAGGACATTGGGGACTCTACCTCCAGGTTAACCCGACTCAGAGTGTCAATTAAACTGAGATGAAAGCAGCTGCATGGGGCATGGAGGCCAAGGCCTGCAACCACAGCACTCAGGAGGCTAAGGCAGGAGGATGGCCCTCAGTCTGAGGTCAGCACGTGCTCCATGGTGAGTTCAAAACCAGCCTGGACTGCACAGGGGGACCATGTTGCAAAACCGAACCAAACCAAAGCAACACAAACAAAAACAACTGAGACCTGGGAAACAAAGAGGTTTCCCAAGGGGTGTGGCAGAATCAGAACCCAGCACTGCTGGCTGGGCCTCCCTGAAGACAGGGGTGTGCACTGCTTGTTAGACTAGGGCTCAGATGTAGGAAGGCTCATCTCCTAAGAAATGTCACCATTGAGTTGGTCCAGGTTGGAGGCCTTTGTGACCCTTCTGTGTGAATCAGAGAAGACCCCAGACTCTGGGCAAAGATCAGGCAGGTAGAGAGAAGTCCCATGGTGGATTCAACCCCATTTCCACCATATACTGTCCATAGACATACTCCTTAGCCTCTCTAGGCCTCAGTTTCTTGATCTGTAAAATGGGAAGTAACAACTCCTACCTCATAGGATCCTGCCCCCATTCTGTGGATTCATGTAGATGGTGGTATCAGTCAGCTGTGGCTGTGTAACAAGCCACCCTAAACTTGGTCACTGACAGTCACTTAAAACAATCTGTTTATCCTTGCTGACACAATCTGTTTACCCTTGCTGACACACCTACCGGCCAACCTTGTGGCTCTTCTGGTCTCAGTCAGGGTCCCTCATGCATTGATGGCCAGTTGAGCAGTGACCTTCCAGCCTGGCTGCTCTTTGGCAGGTTTTCTCACATGTTTGGGGACTGGTGGCTGTGGGCTAGTCCAGGATGTTCTTGGCCGGATGAGTGAGCTCCCCTCCAGTGGTGGCCCCTCCTTTGCCACGCACGTGGCTACTGGAGAGGTGTTGAATTACAGCCAATTTTGCAATCAGTCCACCATGACTGTGATTGAGGACATTGACTGGCTGTGTGACTTTTAGCAGATTACTTCCTTTCTCTGGGTCTCAGCTAAAAACCAGTCAGAGCAATTTTTCCTCTCCAAAGACTTTGTAACGATCCAGCAAAATCAGGCCTGGTGCCTGGGACTAAGGTCCAGCAAGTGTGGGTCCCCTGCCTTTGGCCCAGGACACTGGGACTGGGGTCTGCCTGGGCTATGGAGGAGGATCTCCTCTGCAGGGAAAGACTGGGGCCCAGGTGGGGTGCATCCCTCCCCCCACCCCTCTCACCCCTCATCTTGTCTCTTGCAGAGTCCTCAAAGCACCCCAGGTCTTAAGGATAGTTAAGTAGCAAACTATGTGTTCATAATAAAATTTGCCTGCTTCTCACAGACATCCAATTTGCTTACCATCCAAAGAGAAGACTTGGGCTCCTGCTTCCGAAATTGTTTTAATCTCTGCCACAGAATGCTTCTGGCAGGGTTCTTCAACTGGAAAATAGGAAATGAGTTAGAAACAATGGAGGGACGTGGATAATCTCACTTAAGATGTTTGATCTTGAGATGAGATGAGATGAAGTTGAAATCAATTTCCCGGTTCACAGCCAGACAGCAGAAGGTAGAAAGGGAGAGGGCTAGGGGTAGGTCATCCAGATGTGATTGGCCCCAGCTCTGGCTGGGAACAGGACCATCCCACCCCACACCCCAGCCCAGGGTCCCCATCCCTGCAAAACTCTAGCAAACTACACAGTCCACAGAGAGGCATGACCAAAGTACTTTGGTGTCTCCAGATACCCATGTCTTGAGTTTGTGTTTGATGGAACAACCCATCTATCTGAGTTTATAGTGTCCCCACTATGTGTAGTGGCTGGTCCTACTCACTGAACCTGCAGACCCGAATAAATATATTCCCTTTTCTCAACCAACTCACACAACTCATGTGAAGCCAGGAAGGAGGTTAGGAGCTAATGTTTACAGAGGACCTACTATGTGCAGGTGAAAGTTGCTGCATGCACCATCCTACTATGTCTTCAAGGGACCTATGAGTCCAAGACATTTTGTGCGTTTTTGAAATACGGGCTCAGAGATAAGAATATCTGACTCACCCAAGCACAGGATGCAGATGACCTGCAGAGCCACTGCCCTTGGCATAGGAGAGGCAGGAGGCAGGGGTAGGGGAAGCAAGGGGCAGACAAGGAAGGAGGCACAGGCAATCTGTACCCCACAGGCAGGTTCTCTGCACCCCGCCTGGCTCTGTGTGGAGAAGGAGTCCTGCCCTCAAGTCCAGGAAGGGACATGCTCTCAAGGCCAAGGCAGGCAGACAGAGGCCTTCACCTCTGTCTTCGCTCCTACACACTCACAACCCACCAAACCCACGCACCAGACAGCCACACGGATTTCACACTGCACCAGGAAAAATACGCTAGACACACCCCCTCATGTGGGTGCACACGCCTTCACACAGGGCCCACAGGACTCTGAACTGCTGGGGGCCAGGGACCTTGTGGGTCTTGCTTATCACTCTGATCCTAGCACAGCTCCTGGCCTGGTTCTGTGTCTGCTTCTCCAGCCAGGGTGGGTTTGGGGACCCAAAGGTTGACTAGTCTTCCTGCCTGCAAGGCTCCATGGGGTGACCCCAGCCCCCTCCCTACAAGGTCCTCCCCTGGGGCCCGGCCTCTTGGGGTCCTGGCTTGGGGGTTTAATGCATTATTGATTTCCCCAAGAAGGCAAAGTGCTGCAGCCGTGGGTCCAGGTAGCTTATTCTGTGCGTCGATGACATTCAGGTACTAGTGAAAAATTATACCAATTATTAAATCAGCCATTATTACTTCAAAGTGCAATCAGTTGTCACAGCGGAGAGAGCTTGCACGGCGCGTTATTAGTCGGGCTGTGTGCACAGGGAAAGTGCTGAGAGGGGAGACTTTAACCAAAGGGCAAATGCATGAAATTTACTTAGAAATAGCGATTTATCACCCCTGGGTTTCCTACTGCTCAAATCCAGGCAGACACTTGGCTGGCAGGAGACAGGCTCCGCGGCCGCCCTGCCTCCTGCAGCTCCCACCCTGACAGGAAATGAAAAATTGAGAAGTCGTTGTAACAGCTTAAAGATGCATTATCCTTCTTGATGTGCAATTTGAGCTTCATATCCAAAGGCAGATGAAATCACCGCACCCACGCCAGCCGGGTGGGAAGGTAGAGTGGGGGAAGCACCTTTCCGAGTGGGGAGGGCCTGGTGGGGGTACCCAGGGCCCGGACTGGTCCGGGTGGTCCCCAACAGAGAGGGTAGCAGGACACCCAGGCCCAGGCCCAGGAGAGAGACCTCCGGCCGAGCTAGAGGGGAGGAGCAAGACAGAGGTGGGGAGTGAAGAGAGAAAGACACAAAGAGACAGAGACACACAGCCTCGGAGCAGGAGAAAGAGAGCGGAGAGGGAGGGAGCAAGAAAGAGAAAACGAGGGGTCGTCAGCCGCAGAGAGAGCAAGGGCACAGAGGGGCCAGGCGGGGCACGACCCGTGGACGCCCAGGGCCAGCAGGGGCCGCTCCGCCGGGGAGTGTGCGTGAGTGTGAGCGTGCTCGGGGCTGCGAGTCGGAGGGTGGGGGCTGCAGCCCCTGGCCCGGGGGGACGTGGCCTGTGCAGGCAGGAGGACACCAACACCAGAGTTCCCGCTGGCCTGCTTTCTAACCTGGCTACTTTTGAGGTCACCGGGAACCCACCTTCCCCCAGCAACGGGCCAGCGAGGCCCAGAACCGCCGTCCACCCCTTCCTGCACCCCGACTTATGCTCCTCTCACGGCTTTTGGCCCACTCACCACAGGACACCCGCAGTCCAGGGTCGTGTACTACTGAGGATAGAGGAAAGTCCTCACTCTGGCTGCCGCTGGAGGGTCAGGGGCACAAGCTAACTGATGACCATGTCCCCGGGCTGTGGGGACACCACCGCAGACCCCTGTGCCGCCATCCCCTGGGCTCCTGTGGGTGAAGCTGTGGGACTCGATCCCTTCACAGGCAGGTCCGTGGCCTTGAGCCAGATGCTGGCTGGAGCAGGAGGGCTCAGTGTCCTATTGGTGCAGGATGTATTCAGGACACACCTAAAATGATGGGCAGCATGTGTCAGGCGGGAGGAGCCTGGGGCTGGGGCTCATGACCCTGCTCTGGAAGCGTCCACCTAAGATGAACCCTCCATGGGCAGGGACTGTCCAGCCCACCTACCACTCAGATGCTTGTTGAATGAATAAATCCTTGATCACTCTCAAGAGGAGTGGCTGTGGGCGAGATACCTGGTCTTGGCACGAGTTCCCGTGACACAGGTCGTGGCCTGGCCTGGGTAAGACACGGTGTGGGCAGCCATCCGGTGAGTGAGAAGGAAAAGAACAACTTTTTTTATTATTGCTAGGGAACAAAAAGGAGAAGGGTCTCTGTTAATGGTAGTGATCTCTGGATGAAAGAACTAAGAAAGATTTTAATTTCTTTTCTTCTTCCTTTTGTATTTGTTAAGCCTGATCTAGCTTTATAGTCAGGAAAAAGCAATAAATTTGCTTTAAAATAAACAAGAAAGCGCATCATAAAGTTCTCAGGAGGGGGACAGACTCTCCCGGGATCTCCCTGCTGCTGAGCTGAGTGACGTGATGCCGCGATGCCAATGCCAGCCCTAGCTCGCCATCCTGCAGGGGGGGGGGATGTGCAGCTCAAAAGCCCTGACCCCACTTTCTCCTGCAGTGGGGAGGACCCCTCTCCCCAGCCGTGCGTGTCCGAGCTCCGCTCCTGCCGAGTGCGATCTCACAGCTTCCGGCACAGCTCTGAGGCCCTGCTAGGTGTGCTGACACCTGGCTCTCGCTGCCTTCCTAGGAGCCGGAAGCTCACTGTCTGACAAGGCCCACCCTCCTCTGCTCCCTGTGCTTCCAGCCCCGTGCCAGGCCCTCTCCCAGTGGGCAGCAGGATCAGCCCCATTTCCCAGGTGAGAAAGCAAAGGCCCAGAGAGGGGAAGCGTGGGGGGGCAGTCCAGCAGGATTCATTCCAACCTGCTGACCCCGGGCTGGTGCCCTTTCTGTGACACCGTCTAACCGGTAACCGATGGCAGTGAGCACGCTTAGCTAATCGGCTCCTCTATTGATTCCATCTTCTCCGTCAGGGAGATCGATCCTCCCGGTTAGGAGGAGGCGGGCAGATGTCGTTAGAGGGAACTGGAGACCCAGCTCAGTGAGGCAGTTGGCAGAGCCATAGATGCTGCTCAGGTGGCCTGATGGCCCTGTCTGGGTCATGGCTCACTGGGCTGGGGAGTCCCTGGAACTCACAGGCCACACAGCACTGTGGAGGCCCCTAGGTGTGGCCAGGGGTACCTTTCAGTGCATCCATCCAGCCTCCCTCCTACTCCTCAATCCTCCCACCTCCCCCAAGGGCTCCTCCATGCCAGACACTGTATCAAGATGCCCACAGTCCAGCCAGAGCAAAGGGGCAGCTGACACTTCATCCTGGGTCACATTTCATCAGTGAACTGGGTGACCTGGGGCCTGGAAAGTCACTGAACTGATGAGCTAAGGTCCAGGCCACAAGAGTCCAGTCTTCCACAACACACCACACCCCAGAAGTTGGTCCTCTTCTTTAGGAAGGCCCAGTGGCCCTGACTGGTTTTCTTCCCTTTGAATGAAAGCTTGTTAAGGAGCTGTGGGACCATGACTATGTTTCTCACCACTGTTCCTCCAGTGCTTGACACTCTGCTTTGTACAGACTGGGGCTCAGGACCTATTGGCGGGATGGAGGGATGGAGGGACGGATGGATATGTGGGTAGGCGGATGGGTGCACGGGTTGGCAGAGAGTTGGGTGGGTGAGTAGTTGGGTAGAAGGGTGGATGGATGGATGGGTTGGGTGAGTGAATGGGTAGATGGGTGGATGGAGAAATGGGGGAGGAAGGGATGGGTGGATGGGTGGATGCGCAGATGGATGGATAGCCGGGTGGATGAGGGAAGGGTTAATGGAGGGTTGGATGGGCGGGTGGGTGGACAGATGAGTAGATGAGCGGGTAGGCCGATGGGTGCACAGATGGGTGGGTGCGTGGATGAGTGGATGAGTACAGGGGCGTGCTTGGGTGGGGGTGGGAGAGTGGGTGGGTGACTGGGTGGGCGGGTGAGTAGGTAGAAGGTTGGATGGGTGGATGGATGGGTGGATGTGCAGATAGGTGGATGAGTGGGGCTGGGTGGATAGGTGGATGACTGAAATGCTTGTGCCTCAGAGAGGCTCTCGGTCTCACATATGGAAGAGGATAAAAGTGCATCCCTCCCACATGGCCGTCCCAGCATGGACAGTCCGTTTTCATTTGCTTGCTTCTGGTGATGGGAGACCACTACCCAGCCACAAGGCTCCTCCCTGCATGGCCAGATGTCTCACTAAGGAGTCCTGGCCTGGACCAACCCTGGCCTGGGCAGCTGCCTCCCACCATCAATTTTAATATTTCATGAAATAAATTAAAACACATGACTGAAGGCAGTGACTTTTCTCATCCGTGTTCAAAGTCCCCACAGCCTTTATCTATATTACCTTTGCATTTGGTAACTCTGAGCTCATTCAGAACTGGCAAGATATTTCACAAAGTGTGACGCCCCAAGGAGGAGTAAATTTCCACTCCTTCAGAAATTATCAAGACCACCACCTCCTCTGTTCTAGACTCTACATCTCTATTAACATACTCTTAAGTCAGAGATCAAATGATCTAATGTGTGGAAGTTCTTAGTACTGTGTCTGGCACAGTGACATGTAAGATTGCACTGGGAATTTCGAGAACTGTTCAAATATATTCAGACAAAACAAGATTTAAAACAAAACAAGCACAGACTATCCACTATGCATAAATGATCATTTACAAAATAAAAGTGATCAAATGGGATGAGGAGGTAAGTATGCCCAGCACAGTGTCTGGCCCACGTTAAGGGTGAGGCAGGCTCTTCCGAGGGTGCATCACACTTTAGGCTCATGTTGGACTTGGGTTCTTGTTAGAGAGCCAGGTCTTTGTCCCATGAGCCAGCTTTGCAGACTCAGCCAAGCTGTCATCTGAGGTCAGCAGGTTCCAATGGCCTCTTGTGTCTGGGGCACTTACTCCTGACTAAGCCCTGCTCAGTGATTGCTGACGTTTTCCCTTGCAGTCCTCCACCTAGGCCTTTGGGAGCAGGGTTTGCTGAGGTGCTCTGTGGGAGGAGCTGGTTACCTGGGGGCAGTACGAGCTTTGGGCTCTGCCTGAAGTGGGGGCGGGGTTCTCTGACGGCAGGGGGAACAGAGAGAGACAAGCGGCTTGGAGCAAAAAGACAGCTCAGGGAGGTGCATCCTTCCTGTACTTAATGGACACAGTCACTCAGTCATTCAACAAAAGCAATTGCTCATCCTCACAAAGGACCAATCAGGTCCTGACCAGGAGGGAGGGGCATGTCCCATGGGCTCCCTGGCACTGGGATGTGGGAATCTCGCCCACGCCTGCACCTCTGCACCTCACAGCCTAAAACAGAACATCCTAGCCCCCGCCCCACCCTGCCATGGGCTGCTAAGGGAGCAAAGACTTGGGAGGCTGGGGGCTGGGCAGAGAAGGACCAGCCTGGCTCCCCGAGGTCCAGAGAGGACGCCCTGCGGGGCTCCCAGGGGCTGGGAGGAAGGGGGCACCCAATTACAGCCTCAATCAGGCCGTGGAACGCTGCTCTGCGAAATGAGAGACAGAGCAGGCCGTTGCCTCTGGCACCCGGGAAACTCCAGATCTATAACTTCCTGGACATAATTAGCTGCTAACTTCAAAGATGCATTGGGGTTTGTGTAATAGGCACTGAGGCCGCTCAAGGGCCGTGGAAACGGGGAGAAAAATGGCCCGTCTGGCTTGGAAATGGAACAAGACAAAAGGCTTTCAAGGTGGGGCTTCCTGCCACGGAGACAGTGGGGCCTGAGGGAAAGAGCAATGCTGATGATAACTTGCTTTTATGGAGAGCGCCAGGGTGCCAGGCGCTCTGCTGTGCGCTCAGCAGTGGAGCCTTTGAGGGTGGCATGTCCCCGCGAGCCGAGCATTAGACCAGAAGTGACAAGCAAGCACCCAGAGCCGGGCAGAGCCGGGACTTGAACTCATTCCTCCAGCCTCTCTATTGCTCCAGAACCTCAGGGGGCCGAGGCATGTGTCCCTCCCAGGAGAGGGTGGATCTGGGGGACAAATACTTGAAAATGACCTCCTCTCTCTTACCCACAAGCCCATCCAGTCCATTCTAAACCAGGGAAGCAACCAGACAGGGCCCCAGGAAGCAGAGAAAGGATCAGACCTGCTTCCTCCTGCGGCCTCTGACACAGGGACACACCGACTGGGCTAAGTCTCTATTATAGCAACAAACTCCCACCCCACAGGAGCTGAACAATAGCAGCCAATTTCCCACTCAGGTAAAGGCACGGAAACCACAGTGCTGGGCTCTGGGCCACACAGCCCTTCAGCCACCCAGGCGCCTTCTGTCTGTGGCTCTGCTGTCCCCTAGGACCTCAGAGTTCTCTTCTTCTGCCCTGGAAGTGCATCACATTCCTTTGGCCAGACTTGGTCACGTGACCAGATCCTCTTTTAAAGGAGACTGGGAGTGTAGGAGAGAAGGGATGGGTCTGCTCAAATGCCGTGAGAAGTGACGTCTGCCTCACCATTCATTTGCCCCACGCCTCGTCCATTCATCCATCCTCTCAGATGTAATGGGATCTGCTGTCTGCCCGGCACCCCAGAGACTTCTGGAAATGGCAGTGGTGAGCAAAACAGACCATGACCTGGACCCCATAGGGTTTATAGCCAGAAGAAAGAGAAGCATTAAAGATCAGCAACAAATGACGTTTATTTGTACTAACATTGCAACAAGCACCACTCAAAAGCACAGGGGGCCATGGCAGTGTGTGGCCTGTGCAGGACACTGTCCTGAGGAGACGCCTATTACAGAGCCTGAAGGGTGCAAGGAGGGAGCGCAGGCTGCTGCATCTGACCTTCTCAGCCTGAGGGCTCGATGGCCGGCCAGGGCTCTGCGGCTACATCATTGCTCCTGGTACTGCCCCCGAGTGTCAGGTGGCTGAGCTGTATTCCCTGTGAAGACAGGATCTAGGCAGGTTCCACCCAAAACTGTTCACACTGCAACCCAGGGCAGCCGGATCCAAGCCTGAGTCAGCCCAGAGACACTTGCGAATTGGGTGCCCTCTTCCTCCCAGCCCCTGGGTCAGTCACAGCCCTCTGCCTGAAGACTTGGACACTCCTCCCTTGACTAGCCCTGCCAGCTTGCCCTGGAACAAGTGCTGGCCTTGGCGCTCTGTCTGCTCGGTGCTCCTTGTCCACGTCACACCGGCACAGTGCTCGGGAGATGCTTCCTGAACACCCCATGGCCTCCTGGGCCTTGTTAGCCAGAAGCCCCTTGCTCAGCCACATGGATGGTGACATTCAAGAAGCTGGCTTCTGAGTACAGGCACCTCAAGGTCGAGAGAGGCCGGGGTGGAGCTAAACTGTAGAGGACCACAATCCTCCAGATGGTGGGCTGGGGTTGACACCAGCCCGGCAGTGGGACAGGAGAGGGCCAGCCATGACTCCCACAGCAGAGGAAAGGGGAGGGACTGGGGTTGGGCCACTGAGTGTGTGGTGTGCAGCCTCCTCTATGGTCCCTAAACCCCGCCAGGATGCCCCATTCACTAAGACTTTTATTTGGGGCTTTGTGAGGTGCTTGACTGTGCAGCTGGGTTGTCATGGGGCCCCTGTGTTTAGTGTTTGGGACTGAAGAGATGTCCATGCCTGGGTGACATGTCTGACAGCTGTTCTTTCAATACAGCACCGGAGAGGCTCCAGTGATCTGGTGGCCGACCTGGTCTTCAGTGGTTCTCAGATGTGTCCACACCTCATCCGCGCACCAAAGACTGTCACCAAGACTGCTCCTGCTTGTCACACCTGCTACTCTCTGCCCTGGGTTTGCACTTTTCTTCTGACTGTGGTGCACACTTGGCCCAGGCTTGGGCAAGCCAGAGGGCCAAAGATCCTGCCTCTAAAAGCAGCCCTAGGCCCATCCAGGTGAGGCCCCACCAGGGATGTCTCCAAGCTGCCCTGGCCCCCTGGCCATCAGAGGTATGTCCTGCAATGTCTCCAGCAGCTCCCTGCAGATTGTACTTTACGTTCTCCTGCAGCCCACCTCTGCTAGCCTCTCTGCATCCCTTCCTGCTTTCCCACTGCCGTTTCCGGGGGACCACTTCCTGTTTCCGGGAATGGTCAATAGTGAGAGATTCCTTGCTTTGAAATCCTTCTCCCAGCTTCTGCCTGCGCAGGAACCTGAACCCAGACAGTAAGCCCTGCACTCAGCAGTCCCACAACAGGGGTTCTCAGGTTGTAGAAATCTATGGTTAGTGGTTCTCACCAGGCAGGACATGCCCAAACAGGTCCTTGCAAATCACCGAGGTATCCCAGAGACAGTGTAAAAATTCCGATCTGCCCAATCCGGTTTCACTGCACTCCTCTTTCTGGGCTCAGATCTTGGGCCCTGGATCTTTCCACCAAGGAAGCTCTGTTCTGCAGAGCCGCAGGGACTCCCCCTCCCACCCCCCACAGAGGAAGTGGCTCTAAGTTCCCTTTCCCATAAATGCTTCTCCAATGGAAGAAAAGCAGCTGTCGCTGAAGCCACGTCAATCTGAGTGGTAAAAGGTTTGGGCAAAAACATATTTTATTGTTCTTGCTGTCAGAAACATAAAGATTTAAGGGGCATGTGACTTGGTAATTGCTGTGGACTTTTTTTTTCCTTGACAATAAACATAAAACTTAAAACTGTATTAAAATCATTTGACAATTTTTATGCTCAAAGAGTCTGGAATGAATAATGGGTTTTTTTGCATCTAAAATGCACTCTCTCGTCAACCTATAAAACTGTCAGAAATAAATTCATCAAAAGCAGATTATATAATTAAAAGTTGCTATTTGTGTCTGCCCGGTTGGGACTGGAGTTGGTTGCCTCTGTCTCTCTCTCTCTGTTTCTCTTGCCCTCCCTCCCTCTTTCTACCTCTTTCTCTCACACTGGCTGTGTTTCAACCTTTCACGTTTTTAAAGTGCCAGCTGACGGCACCCTTAAACTGGTTCACTTTGTCTCAGGCAGAAAACAAAATAAGGGGTTCCCTCCACCGGTGCCTCTTTCTTACTCCAGACAGCACCTCCAGGTCCTTCCACCCCCAGCAGATGACACGGCCTCTCCCAGCCAGTGCAGTCTGGAGGGGGATGGGAGGGAAACAGCCCAAACCCCCAGACCCAGGCAGTGCTGCTTTTGACCCCGAACACCGAAGAGAAGATGCGACAGGAACTTCTGTCATGCACCCACCCCCCATTCTCTCCTCCTGAGCAGGCTGGAGGGCCACAGCCACAGCCACCTTGAGGTTAGGTGGGACTCGGGGACTTGTGTGCCAACAGGCCATCAGCACACACAGTGTGCTGTGCTTCTGGGCCGTAGAATCTAAGTGCTCTCAAACCCCTCCACTTCCTCACCCCCCTGCATGGTTGGTAAGCTCCAAAGCATGGGCTGCAAGGGCAGGTAGCTGTATGGAAGACTGTCCTGGGGAGCTACCAAGACCAACAAGTTTTGCACGTCACCCCCGAGACCCGGAGGAGCACTCACTACTCAGCATAGCCGAGCCTGTCCTCACTGCTTTCCATAGGTTTTACTACGGTTCAGGCACAGGGGAACCGAGAGGTGAGGACAGGAGTCCAAGGAGAAGACAGGTCGCTGTAGTCCTTATCCCAAGAGCAGGGTGCACAGGGCCAGCGGCAGAGGGCAGAGGGCAGAGGGCAGAGGGCAGAGGGCAGAGGGCAGAGGAGCGAGGGGTAAGCATTGAGTCTCCACTGTGTTCTGCACGGAAGGAGCAGGTGAGTGAGGCTTGGAAGGGACGTGTTTGAACGAGTCAGTGCTGGGCTGCAGACCACAGAAGGCATGGCCAATACAGGATACCAGGGGCCAGGGTGGGGAGAACGGAGGGGCGCGAGGGAGGTTTGGGGGTGCTGAAGATAGCTCAGGGGCCCAGGCCTGGCTTTGGTCTTCATCCAGCAGCTGTGGGATGATGACCCTGCGCTCTGCTCCCCGAGTGAAGGAACCCAGAAACAGGGAGAATTGAAGGCAGCCCTGCAGGCCCACACACACATCCTTCCCCGGAGGCCCTCTGCTACCTCTCTTGTTGGCCAGAAGGAAGAAACCTCTCACAATAAAGTCAGGGGCCCAGATGGACCAGCTGACCTCCAAAGCTGCCCTGGCGTCCACATCACTAACCTGTCTCTCGCCTGAGCAGCAGCCCTGGCTGAAGCCAGGCCCCATGGGGCTTCCTTCCTGACTTTCAGTGCTAACTTGGGGACCTGAGGTTCCCAAATTCTGCCTCTCAGGTTTAACTTGGGTAAGGACACTGCGCTGGCCAGGTTTGGGGTTAGAGATATGAAAAAGAGGAGACCCATAGGCCAGGACATAAAAGATGTGGGCAAGAAGCACCAAGCTACCAATATTCCTTGAGCCCTTGCCCTGGGCAGGGGCTTTGAGGTCAATGTCTTGGGAAATAGAGGCCCTTAGCTCCATTTCACAGATGAGAACACTAAGGCTTGCAGACACTCAGCACACACTAGCTACTTGTCCAACATAACAGCCATTTCCATTTCTCTGGGCCCCAAGGACTAAAGACGACTGACTCTACTTTCAAAAAGCCCCCAGGCAGAACCGTCTGCCCCTTCAAAGATGAAATGTTTCAGTGAGCGTTTCTTATAGAAAGCAGAATCTTTCTATTTTTATTTTGCTAAGAGAGGTTTTTCTCTGAAATGGATGCTGAATGTTATCAAATGCCTTTTTATCATCCTCGGTTTTTCCCTTTTGGCCTATTAATATGATGAATTATATTAATAGGGTTCCGAAAATAGAACTGTCCTTGCTTTCCAATAATATACCCTACCTGGTCATTGTGAGATATTCATTTAATATATTGCTAGATTCAATTTGCTAATCTTTTATTTAAGATGTTTGCATCTATATTTGTAAATGAGATTAGCCTGCAGCCTTCTTTTCAGCGCTATCTTTTGTCAGGTTTATTTAGCTTTGTAAATGAGTTGGAAGGGCTCCTACTTCTAGAAATATTGTGGATCAGATAGATAACCCCAAAATCTCCCTGCCACAAACACCCACAAATGTGCAGTACACTGTAAGGAAGACTTGAGCTTACAGAAAAGTAGAGGAAATTTCCAGGGGCAGAAACTAAAATGAAAACTGAAACCCAGAGAGATAAGCACATGGACCATCAGTCACTGAGGCTGCCCAGGGAAAGGGGAGAGGAAGTCCATGCCCACACAGGGACAGAGACAAGGCTTTGGCCATGCGTTAGGTGAGAAGTCAGACAGCCTGAGACCAAGCTCACAGTGAGAGGGAAGAGCTGGGAAAATGCTCTTTTAGTGCGGGCGGGGGGCGGGGAGATACAGAAATGGGAGTGACAGCATTCAAGGATAGAATCACTGAGAATTATCCAGAATTGACTGAAATTCAACACACCAATAAATGCACAATTCACTATAGGGAAATGTAAACTAAAATCACAGTGAGATAGCACTTGTCACCTGTTAGGATGGCCATTATCAGAAAATACAAAATAACAAGCATTAAAAGGATGTGGGGCCCGTAATCCCAGCACTTGGGAGGCTGAGGCAGGAGGATTTCTGGGAGTTTGAGGCCAGCTTGGGCTACAAAGTGAGTTCAAGGCCAGCTTGAACTGCATAATAAGACCCTGTTGCAAAAAGACAAAAACGAAACAAAACAAACAACAACAACAAAAAACAAGAATGTAGGGGACAGAACCCTGTACCTTTTTGATGGGATGGTTTTACTGCTATGGAAAAATACCAGGTTCTTCAAAAACTAAAAGTAGGATTATCCTATGATCCAGTAATCTGAGAATTAAAACAGCTAGAGATACTTGCACACTTATATCCATAACATTATTATTCACAGCAGCCAAGAGGTGGAAGCAACCCAGGTCTTCACCCACAGAGAGCTGAATAAACACCCTGGCGTGTCAGTATGGTGGAGAGTTACTCAGCCTTAAGAAGAAAGAAAATTCGGAAACAGGCTCTAATGTGGACGAATCATGAGGACATTATGCTCAGTGAAATAAGCCAGTCACCAAAAGGATAGATGCTCAATGACTTCGCCCCCCTGAGGAACCTCATCCAGTTCACACAGGCAGAAAACAAGGGACGGTTTCCAGAGGCCGGGGAGAGGAGGAGGTGGGGAGCTGTCTAACGGATAGAGTTTCAGTTTTCCAAGATAAAGAGTTCTGGAGATGGATGGTTGCGCCAACAGTGTGAATGCCGGGGACGTGCACACACAGAAGTGGTGAAGACAGCAAATTTTATGATAGGTGCCTTTTGGCACAACTTAAAACAACCATCCGAATTTCTAAATATTTGCAACCCCAATGTGTCATAAGAAGCGTAAATAAAAATAAATCCATATCTTGACACAACATAATGAAACTGTAGGCCACTACAGCAAAAGTAAAGAACTTTAAAACATAAGACAGGGAGAAGAAAGATCAACAGAAAACGGAAATGAGACCGACAGCAGATGGCTGGCAACAACGGCAGCCAGAAGACAATGGAATAGTATTTTCGAAGTGATAAAGGCAAATAATTCTGAACAGTTGTCCCTCCGTATCTGCAGGGGAGTGGCCTAAGGGCCCCCTGTGAATACCACGGTTCATGTTTGCATATAAACTACACGCAGTGTTTTGCATACTTAACTTGCCTCTAGGCTACTTCTACCTAAGACAGTGCAAACACTGTGTAAACAGTGGGTGTACCGTATGGGTTAGGGAAGGATGGCAAGAAAACATATCTACACAAGTTCAGTGCAACCAGCCCAGGCCTAGCTACCCTGTATGTAAATGAGATGCAAAAGGAACAGCGCTGAGGAGCGTTGGGGAGCACTGGGGAGACGGAGGATTTGTGACATGCAGCGGGGCTGCAGCATGAGGGCTGAGTACAGTGGCCAGTGTGGCAAAATTCACATTTTGCTGTTTGGAACTTTCTCAAATTTTTTAAAAAACATGTTTTCTGTCTGCAGTTGGTTAAATCCATGGACATATGCAAAAGGCCTGCTGTACAATTAAACTCTCCTCAAGATTAGGAGAGAAACACATGAGGTCTCGGACCACTTCTAAAAGAACTTCTAGAGGAGATGCTTCAAGTAGAATGAAATTGAACATAGAAAACATGAGACACAAGAGCAATGACTTGTTGGTACACTTTCCATCACTGTAATAAAATACTTGAGGTCATTAACTTACAGAGAAGAAAGGTTTATTTGGCTGGTGATGTTAGAGGTGTCCATGCATTATCAATTGTCCCCATTGCTTTTGGCCTCAGTTGAGGCAGCACATCACGATGGGACCTCACAGTGGAGTAAAACCATTTAGCTTCTGGCCAGAAAGCAAAGAGATAAAAGAGGGGTCTGGGGATCCACATTCCCCTTCTAAGCCACAGCCCAAAGATCTAAACATGTCCCCCTAGGTCACCTCTTCAAGTTGCCACCACCTCCCCATAGCATCACCCCAAGGGCCAAGCCTTTAACCCATGCCCCTGTGATGGTCACCATAAATGCAAACTATACAAAAAAAGAGGGGAAAAAAGGTGTTAAAAGATGTAGCCTGTAAAAATCAATAATCATTGTGGATTTAGAAGTCCAAAGCTAAGACAAGATTTAAATATTACAACAAGCATACCATGGAAGCTTAGAGAAGATATTCAGAGTTAAAATGCATAAGATTTTGAAGGAGGAGGGTCATTATTATTATTTGCCTTCATATTTGTTAAATCAAGCATAAATGTTAAAATTTTAACTGTAAGTTCCTAGTATATACCATTCTCCAGTGAAAAAAATAAGGGCTCCTTAGAAAAATGGTGGATCCTAGTCCTGGAGGAAAAAATATATAAAATAAATCAGGATCATCTTGTAGTGCCAGAAAGTAAGAAAGGTCTAGAACGTATGCACAGGTGTGTGTGGTCACACACGTAATAGGACTATGTCTGAGGGATGTGAAGCCCAGCTCAAAAAGCTCCCTGTGGCCAAAATGAAACAATCTGAGCAACAAAATAAAGGAGTAGTGGATTATGACCAAAGTATAAAATATCCGTGAGTCCTTTCTGATGCAAATAAGTAACAAATGGGGAGGAGAGAGAAATTTTCCATATAAAAGAATCCCAAATAATTTATGCAGATAATCAGCTCACCAGGAGCAAGAGCTTAACTCTACACTGCTTAAATGTGGACTGCACATATTGTGCACCTTCCAAAAGACAGAATACAGAAAAGGAGAAAAAGGAGTCACTTTCCAGAGAAGAAACATGACAAATATTGCCTCAGTCAAGTGATTAAGGTCAACATCGAGAGGGATGTCACATGGGTAGTGTGTACCCTTAATACAGTACCACACCAAAATGGCCCGTTAACTTCTGTGGTTACTTCCAAAATCCATCACACTAGGCTTAGCATGGAAAAGCAAACTATACAAATTCCAAATTAAGGATTCTCTAAAAACTACTTGACCATGTTCCCCAAAACTGTCATTAAAAACAAGGGAACTCTGAGAAAGTCACAGTAAAGAGGAACCTAAGAAAACGTAGATATGATGTGGTGTCCTGAACAGGACCCTGTAATAGAAAAAGAACATCCGGTAAAACGAAAGGAAATATGAACAAAATATATAGTTTAGGAAATAATACTAGGCCAGCACTGTTTCAATTATGGGAACAAATGAACTGCACTAATGTAAGATGTAATAGGGAAAACTGAGAATATTATGTATACAGCTTTATTCTAACCTCATAATTTTTCTTTAAATGTAAAACTATTCTAAAATTAAATCTTTTTAAAAAAAACAAATGAATATAAAGCAAGGAAAAAGAGTATAAGTTTAACCAACCTGAAAGATAATGGGAAAAGAAGTAAATTAAAAGTGTGGTAAATAAGAAAATACAAAATAGCACAGTGGGTTAAACAGGCCTAGTGCTTTACAATAAATGTAAGTGGACTAAATTCCATCCACTCAAAAACCAGACGACCAGGCTGACTTTTAAAATTCAAAACCCATTACTTGTACACTAAAACATTGAACGCAAAAGGATAGAAAAACTACACAAAGCAATTAGTAACCAAACAAAGGTTGAGGTGACTATATTAACAGCAGGAGAAAGTAGCCTCTAAGGAAAAAGTTATCATTAGCTACAAAGAGTAGCAGTTGATAATGATAAAGAGAATACATCACCTATAGTACATAGCAATTTTACTACCTCAAACCAGTCTCGCAAAATATATGAAACAAAAATTATGTTGTTGAAAATTCTCTATCATAATGGAAAATTTTAAACATACTGTAAGTATCTTATAGGTAAAGAAGACAAACATTTGGTGAGGACACAGAAGACTTAAATAAGACGATTAACACACTTTGATATAATGAACACACTCAAAACCCTACAACAATAATAGAAACCCCATCCTTTTCAAGTACATAAGGAATATTTGCAAAAATTGACAGATTAAAAAATGATAAAGGAAATCTCAACAAATTTCAGAGTATGTTAACATGAAGATAATTCTTTCTGACCACAATGGAATTGAATCTGCATTAATAAAAAGGTAATAGGGTAAAAAAAATCATTAAAAATCAATAGCTTTTCTACACACCAATAATAAACTAGCTTAAAAAGAAATCAGGAAAACAATTCCATTCACAATAGTTTCCAAAAAAAATAAATCACAGAATCAACCGACACAGTGAAAGGTCTCTATAGTGAAAACTGAAGAACACTGAAAAAAACCTGAAGACTCTAGAAAATGGAAAATATTTCCTATATTTATGGATAAGCAGAAATAATATTGTTAAAATAACCATGTTATTAATAATGACCTACAGATTCAATGCAGTCTTCATCAGATTTCCAGTGACATTCTTCACAGAACTAGAAAAAAAGTCCTAAAATTCAAGTGAGAACATAAAGACCCAGAACAGCCAAAACAATCCTAAGCAAACACACACACACACACACACACACACACACACACACACACACACACCCCTGCATGGTACTAGCAGAGAAACAGATATATAAACTGTGGGATAGAATAAAGGGCACAGAAACAAACCTGTACCCATCTGATTCTTGACAAAGGACTCAAAAGACTGTCTGTTTAACAAATGATGCTGGGAAATTCGATGTCCATTTGTAGAAGATTGAACTAGATCCCTATCTTTCTCACCCTGTATAAAAATTAATTCAAAGCAGATCAAAGTCCTAGGTATAAGATCTGAAACTTTTAAATTGCTAGAAAAAAAAAGACAGAGAGACAGAAATACTTGAAATCATAAGCACAGATAAAGGCTTTCTGAATAGGACTCCAATAGCACAGGAAATAATAGCAAAATCAACACATAAATTGGACACTTCTCAAAAGAGGTATAAATGGCCAGTTTGTGTAAGAAAAATGTTTAAGATCCTGAGCTGCTAGGAAATGCAAACCCAAACCGCAATGACATTCCATTTCACTGATCAAAGTGACTCTCTTCAAGAATACCACAAACGATAAATGGGAGTGGGGAAGTAGAGGAACCCTTCTACGTTGCTGCTAGGAGTGTAAATTAGAACTGCCACTGTGGAAAATGCATGGAGGTTCCTCAGAAAACTAAAACTAGAACTACCACCTGAGCCAGTTAGACCCCTCCTTGGTATATACCCAAAATTAAAATCAGCGTGCTATATGAATAGCCACAAATCCGTGTTTATTGAGGCACAATTCACAACACCCAAGATATGGGACCAGCCTAGGTGCCCATCAGCAGATAAATGGATGAAGAAACTATGCATGTGTGAAAAGGGAGTATTATTCAGCTGTGAAGATGAGTGAAATCTGTCGTTTGCAAGAAAATGGATAAAACAGGAGAGCATCATGTTAAGCAAAATAAAACAGAACCAAAAAGATAAGCATCACATATTTTCCCTAAGGTGTTAAATATAAAAGAGATGACATGAAGATAAACGAGAGACTATTACTAGGTAAGAGGAAGGGAGAAAGAGGGAGGGGGGAAGTGTACAAAGGGGGATGAGAGGGTAGAAATGATCAAAATATACCTTGTATATTGTAAAATCAACAGGCACTGATAAAAATATATTCTAAAAAATAAGCAGTAAAACTCCACAATACATGTGTAAACAGCTTATCGATCAAAGAAAGAATATCTATGGATAATTCAAATAGTATATATACAATACTAACCAGAGGGCAGGGTTCAGATTTATAGTACATGAGAAAAGAAATTGAATATTAACAAGCCATAAACCTAACAAGAAATTAGAAAAAGAACAACAGAATAATACAAAGAAGGAAAAATGAAGGAAACAGTAAATAGAAGAGAAGAAAATAATTAAATTTTAAAAATAAGTGATAGGTAAAATCAACAAAACTTTCTTAAGGAAAAGGCATAAATTACTAGCATTAGGAGCTAACAAAGGACATAAGTACATAGAAAATAGCAATTTTTAACATCATGAAAGAACACTCTGAAGGCAGGTTTGGTGCACACGCCTATAATCCCAGCACTTGGGAGGCGAAGGCAGGAGGATTGCCATGAGTTTGAAATCAGCTTTGGTTTACAGAGTGAGACTCTGTCTCAAAAAAGAAAAAAAAAAATGTTTTGAACAACTTTATACCAGTGAAATTGAAAATCTAAGCCAAAATGTCCAATTTCCTCATGTCTCAGAAAGAATTAGAAACTCTGAGTAGATCTGTAATCCTCACAAGATCGAATCACTGCCAGTCATGGTGGCTCATGTCTACAATCCCAGCTACTTAGGGGTTGAGGCAGGAGAAATCGTAAGTTTGAGGTCAGTCTGGGAAAACTAGTAAGACTCTGTCTCAGAATTTTAAAAGGGCGGTGTTGTAACTCAGTGTGAAGTATTAGGCTTGGGTTCAATCCCTGTACCACCAAAAAAAAAAAAAAAGAAGAAAAACAAAAAAGAAAAAAATGTATTACTGTAAAATCTATCTCCTCCTTCACACTCAAAGCAACTCACTGGGCCCAGATGATAACAGTCAACTTCTATCAAACACTCAATGAGCATATAATACTCTTGTCAGTGTTGGGGTTCTTCAGAGACACAGAGTATGTGAGACTTATCTATACCTAGAGAGAGAAATTATAAGGACTTGGTTCATGCAATATAATTATGCAGATGACAATTTCCAATATCTGCAGTCATCAAGCTGGAGACCCAGGAGATCCAACAGTCCCCTTCTGAGTCCAAAGCCCTAAGAGCCAATGCTGTAGTTCTGGTAGAAATGCCAGCAAGCCTGAGACCCAAGAAGAGTCAATGTTTCAGTATGAAACCAAAAACAAGAAAAATGCAGAAATCTTATTTCAAAGCAGTTCAGGCAGGGTGTTCCTTCCTACTCTGAGCAAGTCAGCCTCTTTTTCCTATTCAGGCATTCACTGGATGTGGGGGCATTCATATTAGGGTGGACGATCTGCCTCACTGAGTCTACTGATTAAAATGTACCCTCATCAAATACCCCTGCAAACACACCCAGAATGACATCTGACCAAATATCTGGGCACCATGGCCCAGTCAAGTTGACCCAAAAATAAGCATTCCATATCATAAACAAGTATCTACAAGAATAGAAGAGGTAAGTTTTCTTAACTCTTTCTAGGATGCTGTAAATACCTTCACTTAAAATTAAAACATATCAGTAAGATATAGAAAATACAGTCTTATTTCACGAACACAGAAGAAAAATTCTAGATGAAATATTAATAAAAAGTGACCTTATGCTTAAAATGGAAAAATGAGACTGATTCTAGGGATGCAAGAACACAAGCAAATCTGTAATGCGCTACATTAACAAATTAACAAAGGAAAAGTATAGTTAATTCAACCTGTCTTGTAAAAGCACATACTAAATTCACTGCTTATGATGGGGGAATACTCTTTAACACAAAAGGAACAGAGAAAACAGAGAACATTTGAAAACCTAGCTCAAGTATTTTACTTAATGGTGATACGTGAGGGGCATTCTCTTACACTGGAAATAAAACAAAAATACCCTTTGTTACAATTTTACTTAACAGTGTACTAGATTTTGTAGATCATAAAGACAAAAAATACAAAGATTGAAGGGAATATACACAGATGTTATGGTTGTCTTCTTTTGAAAATCTAACATAAACCGCACACAAATTGTGGAAGCCTGCAGAAGGGTTGAGCAAGGCTGTTTATATAAGACCAAGATAGGAACGTGAACTTAACTATATATGATTCCTGTGGTTCAGTAATATTATGATTTGGATCTCTATGTCACCAAAAGCAAGTTAATGGACTTTGGGAAGGTGATTGGATTAGGAGAGTTCTAACTTCTTCAAAAGGATTAATCCACTAAAGAGAGCATAATTTGATGGCATCATTGGGAGTGACAGCACAGGAAATGGGGTGGTTGAAGGGAGAGGATCATGAGACATGACCTTAGGGGCTACATCTTGTCTCTGGCCCCTTGTCCCTGTTTCTTTTTGGCTGTCTCCCTGCTTCCTGGCTTCCATGAAGTGAGCATCTTCCACGCCAAGCCCTTCTGCCTTGCCACAGCCTAACGGCTCTGGAGCTGGATGACCATGAACCGAACCCTCTGAAACTGAGTGAAAATAAACCTTTCTTCCTTTAAATTGTTTTTGTCCAGTATTTGGTCACAGTGTTGAGGAGTTAACAAAAGTAACAACAGTTCATGTTTTGTAATTAAAAATTGTTTAATTGTGTTGAAAACATAAAATTCACCCCCCTAACCCTTTCTAAATATGTATCTGAGTATGTTAAGTACATTCACATTGCTGTGCAGTAGCTCTCCAGAATTTTTTCACCCTGCAAAACTGAAACTCTACACCCACTAGCTCTCCTTTTACTCTTCTCAAAATCCCTAGGAATTACTCTACCTTCTGTCTCTATGAATTTGACTGCTTTGATACCTTATGTAAATGGAATCACACAGTATTTTCTGTTTTACTTCTGGTTCAGTTCACCTAGCTTAATGTCCTCAAAGTTCTTCCAAACTGTGACATGTGTCAGAATTCTCTTTATTTTTAAAGCTGAATAATATTCCATTGTGTGTCTATGCCACACAATATCCATTGATCTGTCAGTGAATATTTGTGTTGCTTCCACCTCTGGCTCTAAGAAATAGTGCTGCTATGAACTATGTTTCGTTTTGTTTTGTAATTATAAAGTATTTATTTGTGGTGAAAATATAAAATTAACCATGCTGACCCCTTCTAAATGGATATCTGAGTTTGTAAATATATCTTTGAGATGCTGTTTTCAGCTCTTTGGGGTATATACTGAGAAATAGATTTGCTGGATTATATGATAATTCCATTTCTAAATGTTTGAAGAACTCCCTATACTGCTTTCTGCAGCCGCTAAACCACTTCACATTTTCATCAACGGGGAACAAGAGTCTCCATTTCTCCACACCCTTATCAATGCTTGTTCTGCTCTGCTCTTCTGATAGTGGCCATCCTAATGGGCGTGAGCTCATGTCTGACTATGATTCTCATTTGCATTTCCTTAATGAGTGAAGCTGTACATAAATAAAAGGATATATCATTTCATACTTAGAAAGCCTCAGAATTGTATGGTTGTCCCTAAATGAATATATAGCTTCAGTTTAATCTCAGACAAAGTCCCAGCAGAGAGCTGGGGCTATAACTCAGTAGTACAACATACACGCAGTCCTGAGTTGTAGCCTCAGAAAAAAAAAATCCCAGCAGAATTTCTGATAGACTTCATCCCAGGACTGGCATTCAAAATGTCCAAGGAAAACATACAGATCTATGATATGAATTGAGAAGCTTCTGATCTCTTTGGTATAAATTTTTAAAAATCCCAGAAAATCCCATTAGGCCAAGTGATTTAAACTGAATTCTAAACTTCTACCTTGGTTGTTATCTGTACGCTTGTGTTTTCTGTTTTGTTACTTTATGTTTCCCTAGAATATTGTTCATTTTGAGATTCTCAAATTTATTCATGTAATATTCTTGGATGGCTTTAAAATCCCCACATCTATTGTTTTGCTTGCTTTCTTGTTTGTTACGCTGCTTTCTCTTTCAGAGTTTTCATGTTCTTGATGAGTCATCTTATCATAAAAACTCTTTCCTATAGATGCTTCTAAAGAAGGAGGCTTTAGGTTTTTCAATCATGTCTGCTTTTAAAATCTTCTAAAATCATTAACTTCATCTATCATCTTCATTAATTTCCTTTTTCTGTTTTCTATTTCGCTTTTTTTCCCAAATTTCCTCCCTTAGATGCTCAGCTCATTTATTTCCAGTTTTCTCCCTAGATAATAAAATCAATTGAAACTGTGAATTGATCCATGAGGACAGGAATAGCTGCACCACGTGTTAATGTGTAGTTTTGTCATTGTCTTATTTTGTAAATATTCTGCAACTGTTGCCCAGTTCCTAGCTCACAAGATAATTACTTAGAAGGCTACTTTTCCATTTTCAAAAAGATACTTGTCATAGTCTCTTCATAATTAATTTCTAGTTCCATTACACTGGTGGTCAGAAAAATGTGGCTTCTACAACTTCTCCCTTTTGGTATATTCTGGGTCTTCTTCCTGGTGTTGCTAGTGATTTTCTTAATCACTTTCTTGTCACTGGGACACACACCCAATACCCACAATTTAAAGGAGGAGAGGTTGACTGTGGCCCAGTTTCAGTCTGTAGTCAGGGGCTCCAGGGCAGAAAGAGGGTGGCAGAGGGACATGGCGGAGACAGAGGCGTTTAACTCATGACAGTCAGGACACCGAGGGAGGCGCTTCCTTGCAAGTCACAGCCCCAGTGAAACACCTCTTCTGCCTCCTTGGATCAGGCTCACCCCCTGCCAGCATGCTCAGCTATGCATTCATCACTGAATGGATGAGTGCGGCACTCCCACGGCCTAATCACCTTCCACACACATGATAGTTGGGGAGATATTGGAAACTATAACAATGATCCCTCTTTTTAAGTGTTTTTGGGCATTTGGAAGCAATATGTATTACTTGTTATGACAAAAAGTCAACTGTCAACCGCCAAAGATAAACTTACAATGTTAATGTGACCTTCTGTCTTAGTTACTTTTCTCTCACTGAGACAAAACACCTGACACCCCAAATTAAGGAAGGAAAGGTTTATCTAGCTCACAGTTTGTGGAGGTTTCAGTTTGTAATCAGTTGGCTCCAAGGCAGAGTGGCATGGCCCAGGGCAACACTTCAAGGAGGCAGAAGACAGCAAAAGCAACAAGAGAAAAAAGGGGGAAAGCAAGCTTCTTTTCCTCCTTTATATTGTAAGCAGGCTACCACCCCCCACCCTAGTGTGGGTGTGGCGCTCACAATGCCCATGCCCTCCTCTTGCACAGGATAAGGATGTTTACAAAGTATGGACCTTGGCTCCCTGCTGAGTCCTTTAATTAAACTCCTAAACTTCTCAAGTTGACACAATGTGTCAACCATTACAATCCAGCCCTTGTCAACTTAGCAACCTAACTCATTTCTTTAAACTGATTTCCAGATACAAAAACATGCTTATTCTTAACATCTCACAACTTGAACATTATAACACAGGTTTAGCAATCCTTAAGAACCAGTATTAAGTCTATTAACATATTACATTAGAACTATAACATTCTTCCCTTGACCCTCCAAAGACTTATGCACATTCCCTTATGCAAAAGACATTTAGTCCATCTGCAAGAGTTGCCAAAGTCCTAACAGTTCCACCATTGCTGAAAAGTCCAAGTCTCAAGACTCCTCAGAAATGTAAGACAAACTCTTAGCTGCAAGACTCTGGACAAATGAAAACAAAGTTAAATACTTCCAACATTCAGTGACACAAGGTAAACATCTTCATTCCAAAAGTTACAAACTTGGAGATACCAAAGATTGAGACCAAAGCAAGTCCAAATTCCAGCAGGGCAAATGTTAAATCCTGTAGTTCCGTGTCCAGCATCTGAAGCAATCTGTGGCAAATTGTGAGCTCCCGAGGGGTTGAGTGACTCCCCGCCTAAGGCACTTCTGGTGGTTACAGCTCCCATCACTTCTCTCTTGGACTGATTTTGCACCTTCCTTGTAGTTCCCTTAGATGATCCACGTTCCCGGCTTTTTCAAACTTCTGCACCTTTGGCTTCACCCTCAGAGCTTCATACATTGCCCACTCAGGGTCACCCTGCCTGCCTTCCCAAGCCTTCTGAAATTGATGTGGAAGCATTCTTAACCCCAAAACTCTTGCATTCTGCATGCACCTAAAGCCTGCACCATGTGGATGATGCCAAGATCTGCTGCCTGCTGGAGCAATAGCCAGGCTTTCCCCTCTCTTAGCTGTAGGGCTTGAGTGCCTAGATTGCTGCACACTCTGAACCCAATTCTGAGGAACAAATTTTCTATGTTGCCACCATTCTGGAACATGGTGCTCTGCTGTTTTCTCCTCAAAGCAAAGTCTTCACTTTTGCAGTTTTGAGGCTACAAAGGGTGGAGACTTGCTTCTTCTTGTGAAGCCCTCAGGCCATCTTTTCTATTCTCCAATTCCTTCTCAGCAATGGAGATCTCCTCAGCTCTGTCTTTGCGGCCCACAGCTTTACCAGAGTTTCCTTTCTGGCCAAACTCACAGCATTTTAAATCATCCTGCTGGGCTTTCTGCTCTTGATTCTCTGAATAGACCTGGCTAACACTACCAACAATAGCCATACCACAGCCTCAATGTTCAACTGCCTTGAAATTTCTTTGGCCAGATTAATCAGTCCACCACCATTAATCTCACTCTCAGGCAATGTCTCTGGACATGAGCAAAATGCAGGCAAACTTTCTACCAAGCTATAACACACAGCATCTGGAATCCAACAGCCAATCCAGTCCTTCCTCCCAGCAGAAATGCCCAAAGCCTGGTCTTTAACAACAGGATTTCTATCTACTTTCTGGTCTTCTGCACTCTGACCAAAATCTACCATACAGAACAGCCTAAGGCATCCAGCTCTACTTTTTCAGGCAGCATCTCTGAACCTTCCCAAACTCTTCCCATAAGCCATTTCCAAAGGCTTTTAAACCACATGGTCAGGTATAGTCACAGCAATGACCTCACACTTCCCTTTTGTGTTTATTTGCTATCTATTTGAGAAGACTGGCTTTCTGATTGTGTATGCTTTCGATCTTCAGGAAGTTTCAAAGTTTTTTCTTACAGGTCATGCAAATTTCCTGATCAATTGATTCCTGGATTTTTCTGCTATCGTGAAAGAGATTGTACTTTCTAATTGGTTATTTTTATATATAGAACTGGTTTTCACCCCAGTACCTTGCTGAATCCTGCTCTTTATAGTAGTTTTAAATCTGACTCTCTTGTTTTCTGGATGTACGAGGATATTATCTGCAAATAGTAATATTTTATTTCCATTTATAATTTTCTGTTCCTTTAATTTTGTTGTGGCTAATGCCTTCAACTTGATTTGGAATGCTAGGATATAAACAGGTATTCTCTCTTACCTTGCTTCTGCTTGGGGGGAGAGAGAATGTTTACAGGGCTTTTTCATGAAGCATGACATTGATTTTTGTGCTAAGCCAGATGTTTTAGGAAAGTATCTACCTACCCTTATTTTATTAGATGTTTCTATCAAAAATAAATGTTGTTTCTCTCAAATATATTTTTCTATCTATGACACAATGATATGTTTCTTCCCCTAAATCTACAATTATTACAATTAATCTACTTACTACAATTAATTGTATTAGTACTTCTCTTAATGAATAATTTGTATATTCATGAAATAGACCTCATTTGGTGATGATGGGTTTCTCTTTAAATGTGCTGTTATGTACAGCTTACTTAAGTTTCACTTATTTATATTGTTTTTCATAACTGACAATAGTTTCTACTTTATGCAAATCTTTCTTACATTTGGGTATCAGTGTTGTACTTGCTTTATTAAAATAATTAGAAGACATCAACACACACCCTCACATACACACCCTCTTAAAATTCTGAACATATGATACTGGAATTGTCTGCTAATTAGAGTCTTTGTAGAATTTCCTGAGTCTGGTATACACTGGAAAAATCATCACCTTCATCCAGGCTTTTTAATGCATTTACATAAAGTTTACCTAAGCAGTCTTAAGAGTCTTTACTGGGTCCTCAGTCTGTGGTTATTTTCCCTTTATAATTTCTTATTTTGCATATTTAGGCTTTCTTGTCCTTTTTCTTAATTAGGTTATCTTCTGATGCATAGATTTTATTGTTTTCCTCGTGTAATTAGTTCTGGGTTTTGCTTATTAACTCATAACTTCTTTTATCTTTACTAATTTCTTACTTCTGCTCTGTTTTGGTTTCTTTGGTTCTTTTTCTAACTTCTTAGATCAAATGCTTAATTTTCTTATTTTCATCTTTCTTGTTTATTGATAGCAATACGCAAAGCTTTTCCTCTGAGTATGACTTCAGCTTTTTCCCATGGCTTGCAATATGTAATTTACAGTATTTTCTAGATTTACTGCAATTTTTTCTTAAGTTTTCTTTTTTTTTACCCAAGTGCCAATTTTTATGGAATTTTAAAAATTTCTAGATGGTAGAGAAAGGTTATTTTTTGCTTTTTTCTATTTTCTTCTCATTTTACCTTTAATTTCAAGTCCTAAGGTATTGAAGTAAGAGTTCTGTAAGAGTTCTCTTCTCTCTTATAATAACAGAATGTAATTTTAACTGGGCACCTGGCTTCTCAGAGTAAGAACTGTTTCCCAGGTTCCCTTACAGGTAGAGGTTGTCATGTGACTAAGTTCTGGCCAATGAGATGTAACCTCTGGGTGGTAATTGGAATATGGGGAGGGCATATGCCTTTCTTTGGTTAGAACTCCAAGGATCCTTGCAGATGAAAGTAATATGCTAAGAATGGCAGAGCAACAAAAGAAAAAGAACCAGGGATTTTAGAACACCGGAAATACAGATCCCAGTCCATGTGTAAAACTTGAACCACGTAAATGTTGAACCTCATAGTTTTGTATTATATGAAATTTTTTTCTATTGTTTCAGGTATTATTATTTTAGACGCCCTCTGTACACATAGCCAAATCTGTTCTGTAGCTAAAATAATTCAATAATAAATAATTCTATACTATTCTATAACTAGTCTATTCTCTAAAACTAATATAACTCATGTCTATTCTGTAACAAATCTATTATAATTTTTTCCTGTCTGGATACTTACAGAACCTCTCCCTCTTAATCCTTAAAATCCAAAAATTTCACCTAGTTCTAGGTCTCTCTCTTAACTTCACCTAATATTAAAAAGTATAATTTTATTTTATTATTCCATCGACTATGGTTCATTTTATTTTATTTACTGGATCTTTCTTCAATAATTGCATTCATTTCTTTATTCTTACCTTATGAATTGCAAGATTCTTTGAGACCCACTTTTTAAAGGACTCCATTCTATTTCTTCACAATATTCCATCTGCTATTTCCTGCCTCTACTTTAAAATGCAGCCACTGCACTTTTCAGCTGAAACCAATCTTCTCTGATCTCACAGTCTACCTTTTTCAGATATGCGGTGTCTCCTGGAATCTCATTGGCCACAAAAATGGGAGAGCCTTCTAAAGATTTCTACTGCTTCTGGTAGGAAATTATGAAAGGGGGATGTTTCTTTTTTTTTTTTTTTCCCGGTACCGGGGATCGAACTCAGGACCTTGTGCTTGCCAGGCAAGCACTTACGCCACTGAGCTATACCCCCAGCCCCTAAGGGGGATGTTTCTATCCACTCCTTTGTACCCACGTGGTACTCCTTTTCCCCCATTCTCTCACTCTCCCAGTGACCATTTGTTCATCTTTGAGGGCTGAGATGAGACCGCTGTTCTAATTTTCCAGACCCAGATGAGGGGAGCAGGACAGCTTAGGTGAGGGATCCATGTTTCTGGATTTTATTGTGTAGGAGGGGTGGGATACTGGGCATGCATGTGGCGGTACCAGCGGTAGCACAAAGAGTAGCACGCAATACAGAGACAGGAAGTCCACCAGCAACACAGTCAAAGACGCCTGGGAACCAAGGCCGTCCTCCTCCCCCTCAGCCTGTCACCTGCGCTCTCACTGCTCCCTGACACCATCACCACCACCACTGCCCTCTCCATGACCGCTGTTCATTTATTCTACGCTACATATAGGACACACACTATATGCCGGACATGGTTTTCTTACGGTGGAGATAAGGTCCTTTGCTTGTAGCGTTCGCAGTGGATTTTAATACTGGTTGAGCAAGAAAATAAGTAAATGAGTAAAAAAGATTTTCCAAGAGTGATAAGTGCCATTAAGAAAATAAGTCTTGGGGAAGCGCTAAGGAGTCATCACTTAGCAAGTCTTCATTGGTGGGAAAGTGGCCCTTTAGCAGAACGATGCAGAGAAGTCCGCCACCACTCACGCAAATTTCTGGATAAATTTATTCCTAGATTTTTATGCTACTGCAAAAGTTATTCTCTCTCATTATACCTTCTAATTGCTTGTTTTGATATATAGAACTGGTTTGCACCCCAGTACCTTGTCAAAGCCTCCCACTGTTCATAGTAATTTTAAGTTTAGTTCTCATGTGTTCTTGGGCCCTCATTTCTGGAGTTGGGGTGCAGCTCTCAGCTGGCTAGGTGTGGCCCTCCCTACCTGGCTGGCTGGCCACTCCAGCAGCCACGGAGGCTGCATGCCGCCCTGTGGGCCAGGCTCCACTGAAAGCTCTCAGCCAGCACCGTAGCTTTCTGCTAAGGCATTTCGAGAAATTGGTTCCACCTCCCGCCCTGCAGGCCGCTCACCTTTAGGCTCAGACAACCTGGGCTTAGATGGCTTACTGACTTCTGCCGGATTGCCTTCTGCTTAGGGAGCCTACTAATCCTGGGAAGAGTGACCATGGGCTCTGGAATGAGATGGTCTTGGCTTCAGATTCCAGCTCAGCTTCTCACTAGCCAAGTAGCTATGAATGATGGACTTTCCGGGCCTCCCCTGTCTTGTGCAAGCTAAGGTTGTTATGGTTTATATTTAGAGGTCCCTCTAAAGCCTTGTGGGAACGTAGGTGGGACCATAGGAGGGTGACTGGCTTACAGCAGCATTATAGCTGACTTGTTGTTAGGAGAGGGGCCTGGTCAGAAGAGGTGGGTCACAGAGGATGTAACCAGAACATTTTATCTCCCTTCCTGCCTCCTCCCTTGGCTCTCTCCACTTCCTGTCTGCCACACGCTTCCTGTGCCTGTCCCTGTACCATGCCATCCTGCCTCGGAGCCAGCTAACCATGGACTGAAACCTCTGCAAACTATAAGCCAAAATAACCCCTTCTTCCTTTAACTCTGGGCGTCCAGTATGGTGTTACAGTGACAAGGAAGCTACTAATACAGGGTTCAATGACACGTCCTTGTCCCAGTGAGGTGAGGAAGGTTCACTACAAGAGGACGGTGTGACTTTCTCAACCAGTAGCCGTGAAATCACTAGAAGCTTGAGGACTCCAGGGTGGCTCCTGCACCTTGTATAAATGCCCAGACCCTTCCCCAGTCAGGCTCCTCCAGTGTTGGGTGAGATTCGAGCTGTTTGTAATGCATCAGTGACACACACACACACACACACACACACACACACACACACACACACACACACCCGTGTTCCTGGTGGTATGTGTCTTTTTCAATCCCCTATTTTTACAGCCCTGTGTAATTTCAGAGGAAGAGGAGGAGGGAGGAAGCAGCTAACCAAAAAGTGTCAGCTCAGCACCTTTCACAGCTTCCTCAGGCTACTGTTTCTGAGCCGCAGGACTCAGCCACCCCAAGTGCTAAGGACACCCCCAGGTTTGAGATCACAGCTCTGGAGACAGGACCTCCCTCTCGCAGCCTGGCCGCAGTGCCCCACCAGCTGAACTGCCCCTGCCTTCCTTCCTCCCACCTTGCGTAAGAGCAGGGAGGACTTATGTTTGGCCATTAGCATTTGGCTTCACAGACCATGAACATGTTCTGAAGACAGGCTGAACGTGGAGGCGGTGGGCCATGATCTGGCCCACCATCCCGCTTGAGTAAGCAGCACTGGACAAGAGCCTAAAGATAAGAGATACAGGGTCAGAGGGCAGAGCCACAGCAAACCACCCAGAGTAGCAACCAGCAACCAGCACTTGCTGAGTGTTTCCTGTGTGCCCAGCACACGCATTTCATCCTGTCATCCTCTGAACAGTCCTGCTAGCTGAGACTTTTATACCGGCTAGACAGACAAAAGACCCGAGGCTCAAGAGAGAAGTGCCTCCTCACACAGCAAGCCAAGGACGGAGTCCGGGGTTACCAACACCCATGACTACAGATACAGACTGGCTCCCCTGCTAACCACAAAGCCTTGGCTGATTCTGCTTCTCATATTTCCCCAGTGACCTGCGGGGTCCTGAGAGGCCCGGGCCCCAGGAAGGGTGTGCATTACCCCCAGCAGCCCATTGCCAGTACCTCCAACTCCCACCCTCACTCCAAAGCCAAAGCTGAGACCTCCAAAACCTTTCACTGCAGCCATAGCTGTGAGCACAATGTTTCTCAGAGTTCGGAGCACACACCAGAGGCTTTTCTCATCTCGGGCTTGGCTTTTAATTATTGGGAAGCGGTTGTTGGTTTACACAGTACTATTTATCCAGCAAATTGCTAATTAATGCACTGAAAAATGCCAAGTGGTGTCAAATATTTGCTTTTATTTGCAGTACCAAAATATTTTTATTTTTGGTGAGATCCGGAATAGAGGAGAAGGAGCTGAAATGTTTAAACAGGGTATGTAAAGTTTAAGCTGAATATTAAGCGGGAAGGTGAGCAGGGCTTCGCAGCTGAAGCTCAGGAGGTGCTCTGTGCACTAGAGGATATTCAGAGGCGGCACAAAGCAGCACGCAGCATGGAGACAGCAAGGCCACCAGCACCCCAGTCAAAGACACCCGGGAACCAAGGCCATCCTCCTCCTCCTCCCCCTCAGCCTCGCTGTCACCTCCACCCTCATAACATAACGCCAGCATCACCGCCACCACTGCCCTCTCCACGACTGCTGTTCATTCATTCTGCATTCCATGTAAATACGCACCACGTGCTGGACATGGGTTTCTTACTGGGGAGATAAGGTCCTCTGCTTGTAATGCTCACATCAGATTTTGATACCTGCGAAGCAAGAAAATATGATTTCTACAATGATTTTTTTTTTTAATTCCAAGGGTGATAAATGCTACTAAGAAAATAAGTCTAGGGAAGCACTAAGGAGCTGTCACTTAGCAAGTCTTTGCTGGTGGGGAAAAGTCTTTGTTAGTGGAAGGATAGGAAGAAGCCAGCCACATGAAGGCATAGGGAGAGTTTCCAGGAAGCACACACACAGGAAGTGCAAAGGCCCTGAGACAAAAAGGGACCTGAAGACAGGGAAGTCCACATGGATACCACAAGGTCCTAGGAACGGGACAAAAGATGATAGTGGCCAAGAGGAGGACCCAGCTCCCCTGAGTGATGAAAAAGCCAGGCTTTTGCTCTAATCACAATGGGAACCACTGGGAGACAAGACTCATTGCTCTGGTTTGCTCTGGAAAACTCCAGGCTGCAGGTGGTGAAGGGCCACGGGACCAGGCTCCAGAACAGCAAGTGTGCACGCATGCAATGCAAGTCCACGTGACAGGTGGAGAGATGAGGCCAGGGCGGGCATGCAGAGGGGAGGGCTCTGGGGGTTCATGGGCGGCCCCAAACTTTGTCCCTGGAAGGGACACGGAGGTGTTGGGTGCTAAGGAGAGAACAGCGGGCCTCGCCCTCGCCCCCAGAGCTCCTTCACGATTGTCCAGAGACACAGCAGCTGCCATTGCTTACACAAAGGTGATGCCAGCTTTATGAACTAGTCTTGCATAAAATGATCAACAAAGCAATGGAGGTATTGCTGTCCTTCGTGTGAGTCTTCTGGCCTTGCTTATCTATGGGAAAGACCTCTGTGGCTGTTTTCAGCCCCTGGATAAACCGACGTTCCCTGATAGTAAATGCTCTTCTGGAGCCAGTTTGGAGAGTCACAGGTGGATGGACCCAAGATACATGCACAGTTGCGTGCAAGTGAGACACGCATGCGCAAGTGGGTGGGGCTGAGACATCCCCCCCCCCCCCGCACCGGCGACTCGCTCTTCGCTTGGGAATAAGCACCAGAACGCCTTACCGAGCGTTTCACCCTGTGTACTGTCCTCCCACCTTTGTGCACTGGGAGGCTGCCGTTCTTACCACACTTTACAGATAAAGAAGCTTCTCCGGTCTCTGACCTTGACTGGTCTAACCCACTCACCAGCAGAGCCTTTCCCAGGCAGAAGTCTAAGGGCATCTTCCCCACCCCGCTCCCCACCACTCTGCGGTGCCGGCCACGCGCTGACCCCCGCCTGGCCCCGCCTCCTGGCTGGCCCCCAGCCCCGCTCCACGTCTCAGGCCACTGCTTCCTTCCCCGTGGGTTCTGCCTTGCCCCAGACACCAGCTGGTCACATCCTCCTCGGTGACACCCACGGACGCTCATCTCCCGGTGTTTGCCCTGTCGGGGCCTTTTGAGGCAGGAGGGCTCTGCCAGGCCACACACCTCCATCGTGGCTTCTCTCTCTTCTGTTAACTAAATGTGCCCCACACCCGGGACAGTTACAGTTCCCCCAAAGCAGACCCCAAGGGCACCGGGAGAGTATGGGCCTTTTGGAGCTTTGAGCCTGTTGGGTGCTGTCTGGTCGGGGCTGAAGGTTGAAGATGATTGTGACACGGAGGCCTTGCCACTCGAAGGGCGGAGGTAAGGGGACGCGGCGCTCCTGCCCTCGGTCCCTCTCCCCCTCGAGATGAGAAGTCCCCGGGAACTTGGAGCACAGAAGACCTTGAGACCTTAACGTTAAGTGAAATAAATCAGACAAGCACAAATATTACATGGTTTCTCTTATATGAAAAATCCAGAGTATGAATAATTTAAAGAGCAAAATAAAAGACACGTGATCCAAAATAGGGAGATGTAAATTCTCCACAAATGGAAAGGGGAACTAGAGATGGGAACGGGAGGACACAGGGCAGTAGAAAACGAAGATGTGTTTTGCGTGTGCACCAACTGTGCACAGTGAATGTAGTCATTACGTACAGCAAACACGACGTACTAATACGTATTTTTATGAAGAGTATAATACAAACCCCTTTCCATCGCTCCAGATCATTGGACCAGAGAGTGCCCTGTGGCCAGTACAGTCACCCGAGAGTCTGTGTGCAAAGGAACACAGTCTCCACTTACATCACCCGGACCCCAGGGCCCCGGACAGCAAGCTCGGTTTAGCGGGCGTCACCTCTGTGCCGTGCCTGCACGGGGGCCCGCTGCCCAGCACCGCGCCTGCCAGGAGACGGTGGGCAAACGAGCCCCGGAGGGAGAGCCTCTGCCAGCGAGCCTGGGTGTGGGGCGGGTGAGGAGCCTGTGCAGGTGTCAGAGGTGACAGACGCATCCTGTGACCTGCGGCCGCGTACAGGCGCTAAATGATGAGTTGGAGGGAGATCGGGGCTCGAGCGGGGGCTTGGGGTGCCACATCCAGGACCACGGAACCAGGGAGCAGCACCAGGCTGCCCAAAGGAAGCGGGGACCACAGTCCCCCAGTCCGCTTCTGCATTTCCGTCTTTGTGTCTCTCTGCCTGTCTCCCCGCCTCCCTCCTGTGTTCTGTGTACCAGGTAACATAAGGGCCCAAGTCCAGCACTCTCAGGGAAGAGCTGTGTCCCAACTCGGCCAGAGCAGGGGGGAAAAGTGCAGAGATGCACAGCCCACAAGAGGAGGGAGGGACTAGGCGGGAGGGCAGGGCAGGGCCCAGCGAAGGGAAAGCTCATCTTTGGCTCGAGCTAGATTCATCGCTTTGGGTACCAGGGCGACGAGCTGAGACACGCACGCGCAGGAGCACGGCGGCGTGCACTCGCTCACCGGTCCTGGAAGAAGTCCACGGTTCCCCTAGCCCCGTGTGCGCATCCGGGACTCGCAGCCCACAGCCGACCTCTTCCCTGGGCCTGCTCAGGCAGTGTTCCAGAGGGAAGCCCTGCTAACCAGGGCCTTTAGCAATTTATCCTAGAAAGCTGGGAGCTAAGCTGACGCCTCAGCAGCAAACGCAACTGGCAGGCAGAGCCCGCCTGATCTGCAGAGCCCGCATCCAACTACCGCCAGCCCCAGGGCTCTGGTGCATGGAAAACCCTGGGGCGGCTGTCTTTGAAATCCCCGGACCCCTGGCCTGGTAGAGCCCTGGGCAGTGGGAGAGGGAGCACCGGGTGGGGAGCGGTTTCCAGATCTGAGGAGGCGAGAGCTCTGCTCTACCCGAAGAAACAGGGTCCTGGAAAGGCCTTGGGTCCATTCCTCAGCCAGATGGCCACACGGAGCCAAGGTTGGTTAGCCAGCCCATATCCTGCCTTCCCTTCGGGTTCCCTCTAGAGTCTGCTAAGATCTCCCCCGTTCTTTTTACATCCATCGTTTTCCCAGTGCTCAAATTTAACCTTTTTTTCTCTTAAACTTTCTCCTTGGGTAGTTTAGATGGACAGAAGTTCCAAGAATGACCGCGAGCGCTCCCATATAGCGCCCTCTACTGGCAGCACTGCACATCATCACGGCACATTTGTGACGCAAGAAACCAACACCTGCACTTAAAGATTATGAACTGCGGTTGTTATTTAGCCGTCACCAGTGTCGCCACTCAAGTTCTTTTTCTGCTCTGGGGTTCAATCCAGGATTCCGTGTCTACTCTCTCTTGCCTCTTGTCTGTGACCTTGACATCTTTGAGGCCGACAGGGCAATTTGGTCTGATGTGTTTCTCTCGGAGACACTGGAGGTGTGGATTTCAGGATAAATGACACAGGTGAAAGGCCCTTCCCGTACATCCCTGTGCACACAGCTCACTGATTATGTTAAATTAACCCGATCAGTTGGCCAGGATGATATCTGCTAGGTTTCCTCACTGTGAAGTTGCCACTTTTTCATCACTATACTGCAGCCTTTGGAAACAGATTTTAATGGTGAAGGCAGATTATATCACTGACCTGTTCTGAGCCCGAAAGTGATCACCATCAGATATGGGGGAAATATCCAAACTTCTTGGTCCCCAAGACTTGAGCTGGTCTCATCCCGGCTCTTCAGGCACCAAAAAACCAAAGCAAAGTTCCTGCCACAGGACCTTTGCACACACCTTTCCTTTCCTCCTAAAAGTTCTTGCCCCAGCTCTTCTCCCTTGGATCTAGGTCACAGATCACTTCTCGAAGGATGCTTTCTCTGATGTCCTAATCAAAGCTAGATCTCCCCTGTCATTCTCCCTCAGAAACTGTTTTCTCCTCTGCCACTCACAGTTAAGGGTAAACCTTGATTTGATTGTTTATCTGCCAAACACCTCCCCATGAGGGCAGTGTCAAGCCTGTTGTATCCACTGCTTCAGCCTCAGTGCTAGTGGGGTGCCACTCCATCTGGCCTCTAGTCCCCCTCACTCTTCTTGAACAAGTCCAGCATGCTGCCACCTCAGGACCTTTGCACTTGCTCCTCCTTTCCTGGAACGTTTGTCCTCCAGGCATCGACATGGGTCATGCCTCTACAGCCTTCCACCTTCTTGGGTCCTCTCACCAGCACCCTCCTGGTCGTGCTGAACAAGAGAGCTTCTGCTGTTTAAACACCCGACTCTGCCCCCTTCCTCATTCTCTGTTTTTTATAACACACATCTGACTGCTTGTCTTGGTTACTTTTCTCTCATTGCTGAGACAAAATACCCAACACCCAAATTGAAGGAAGGAAAGGTTAATTTAGCTTACAGTTCGTGGAGGTTTCAGTCCACACTTGGCTGGTTCTGAGGCAGAGTGGCACATGGCAGAGGGCAGACTGTTCGTGGCAGCAGAGCACAGCAAAAACAACCAGCAAAAAGGGAGGAATGGCTGCAAGCAGCCTCTTCTCTTCCCTTACACTGTAAACAGCCCACCCCCACCCAGGGGGCATGTAGCTCTCACACAGTCTCCATGCCCTCCTCTTCCACAGGCTCAGGATGTGTACAAAGTAAGCACTCGGCTTCCTGCTGAATCACTCAGTTAAACCTCCAGATTCCCCAAGTTGACTCAATGTATCAACCATAACGCTGCTCCAGCTTCTTATCCATTTCTTTCTTAGCTCTGCCCACTGGAAGGTCATCTCTAAGGTCTGAGACTGGCTTTTTCACCATAAATTGTGTCCCTGACACTTGGAGACTGGTGCATAGTAGGTGCTCAGTAAATGTTGGTTGCATGGGTTAATGAGGCTGCATGGGAAGGGCCAGGCGCCCACCCACAGCCTCAGCTGCTGCAGTGGTCAGTGCTTGCCCCTCCCATAGGGAGGGACCATGCCTGGTGTCATAGGTACTTTTCTTATTGCTAAGCCAAAATACCCAGCAGCCAAAGTTAAGAGGAAAACAGTGTATTTCTCTCACAGTTTGTCGAGGTTTCAGGCCATAGCTGGTTGACTCCGAGGCAGGTTGGCACAGCACAGGGGCGACAGTTCATGAGGTTGAAGACAACAGAAGCAGCAAGGGAGCAAGGAACAAGCCTCTTGTATCCCTTATATTGTACGCAGGCCACCAGCCCTAGGGCGGATGTGGTACTCACACTCACCGGCAATCCCAGCCAGAACTGTGCCAAACCAATCCGTGGGCTAATTTACTACTCACACATCTTGATCCCCGGCATCACACACACTAGATTCAGCCACCTCTGAAAAGGCCCTTTGACTGCGTGACACTATGCAGGGACAGCTAGACACAAACCATAACACCTGGCATGCAGGTGGGTGCGGTGAAGCCTCGCAGCCAGACTTCTCTCTGGCACTCTCTTGGCTCCTCCCAGGCACCAAGCTCCAAGTCTTTAGCCACTTGCGGATCCTTGTGCCTTGTGCCTCAGGCCCGTGCTGTTCAGTGGCTATAACCTAGCTGCTCAGTGGCCCCCCAGGGCCATACCACCTCAGATCCTTTGGCCTCCACACTTTGGATCTTGGCTTCCCCCAAAGGACAAGATGCCGCCACCTCCAACTTTCGGGCTGCCAGGAGCCAGCACATAGCATCAGACTGAGCGCCTCTTTCAAGATAAGCCTCAGTCATCCTTGTTCGCTGAGCTGGTCTCCGGCTAGCTCTCCTACTTCTGGCACCGTGGGTGTCGTGCTAAATTTGGCTCCCTGGCATTTGACTCTTGGCACCACTGGAATGTGGCTGAATCTCTCCCTCTGGTACCTCTCAATGTCAGCGCAGATCAGTAGGGAATGAGTTCACAGGAACTTTGCCTGGGGCTCTGAAGCGACTTTGCCAAAAAGGGCTGATGCCATAACAAAATTCCTGATGCTGTGTAATTTAAAAAAAAAAGAAGCATATTTAGCTCAGAATTTGGAAGGTCCTCTGGTGGCTGGCATCTCAGTGGTGGCAATATACATAAGACAGAGGGATCACATGGTGAGACAGGAAGCCCAAAGAGACCAGGCAGAGATGGGCTTGCTCTTGTGTACCAACTCTGTCTTGAGAATGAACCACAATCCTGAAAGAAAAGCTCTAATCCCTCTTGAGGCAGCCTCAGTGACCTGCTGGCTTCCTACTAGGCCGTACTATGTTATGTTAGGCAGCTTTCTGTTACTGTGACAAAATACATGATAATACACTTAACAGGAGAAAAGGTTTGTTTTGGCTGATGGTTTCAGGGCATGACTGGTTGGAGCACATGGCGGAAGAGGTTTGTTCACCTCATAATAACCAGGAAGCAAAGAGAGAGACAGGAAGGGGCTGGAGCCCCAGTGCCCACTTCAAGCGCATGCTCTCCATGACCTCTGTGTTTTCCACTAGGGTCCTCTGCTACAGTTTCCACCACCTCCCAACAGTACTCAAACTGGGGCCAACCACTCAATACCTGGGCCTTTGGCAACATTCAGGATTCAAACTATAGTACCCGCCCCTTAAAGATACCACATGACAGCAGCTGCAAGGTTTAATGTTTGCCCGGATGGGTTTCTGTCTCTCTTTAGTCCAATTTCTGTCTATTCCCCTATTCCTCCCTTTTAGAATGGGCATGTTTACCCTCCGTAATTGTCTGTTGGAAGTGTCTGCTTTGATTTGTACAGAGGCTTGCAGCTGAGTTTGCCCTGGGTCTCGGAGGAGACTTTGGCCTTGGGCCTTTCAGCGATGATGGGAACTGTTAAGATGTTGGTGAATCCTACAGATGGACCAGGTGCAGTTTTCATAATGAGATAGATATAACCCTTTTGGAGATGAGGGAAGGAACCTTATGGCTTAGATCTAAACTATGCCCCAAGAGTCTCACATTTGGAGATGAGACTGGCCAGAAGGAGCAGGTCACTGGGGACATAACTTGGAAAGGTATATTCACGTACCAAGATCCGCTCTATTTTCTCTGCTTTCTGGCTGCCAAGGGTTGAGCAGTTTTTCTCTGCTAGGCCCTTCCACTGTGCCATTTCTGTCCTGGAACTGTACAATCATGGACTGAACCCACTAACCCATAAGCTAAAGTAAACTGCTTTTCCTTTTTAAATTGCAGGGGTCAGATTTTGTCCCGGCAACAGGAAAGTGATTGATACAGTAATTTATCAAGACCCAGTCTCAAGATTAAAAAAAAATTAAGAATGGATTGGGATGTAGCTCAATGTGGAGGCCTTGTGTTCAACCCCTAGTACCAAAAAAAAAAAAATTATTAAAAGGCTTGGGAGTAGAGAGATGGACAGTGCTTGCCCAGTGGCTGTGTGGGTTCCGTTCTCACCACCACAAAAAGTACAATAAAGTTAAATTGTTAGGGTCAATCAGAAAAACACTGACCCCAGCCAGTGGAAAATAAAAATAAAAATAATATAATTCATAGAAATTAAAGAATTAGTGGAGAGCCTTTATCTTCAGCTTCTCATAAGAGATTATACCAAAGAGATTAGATTGTCTTAAATATTTTGTTATGTCTTTAAATATATAGAAGCAATAGTAGAGGGATTATTTGTTAATTCATATTTAGGCTTTTCTAGTATTTAATCACCTATAACTCAATTCATGGGCCTTTTACCTTTAATTTTTTACTTACTACACAAGGATTTTTAAAACCAGAAGAAAAAAATATCTCTCAAAACATTTTATTACACCTATGAAAATGTTTTACTTAATTATCATATTATTGTATATAGATATTTAAATTCTGTGCAATTCATTTTATTATCCCTTTAAAATTAATATTCTGAAGATCTGATAAATACCCAAATCTATCCTCTGCCATATTTTCCAGTGTTTAGTCCTTTCTGAACTTCATTTATTATGCAGCTGAAGTTATTTTGAGACAAAGTATAAGGTGTATCTAAATTACAAATTATTTTTTTCAAATTGCTAATCAGTTTATTTCAGTTGCGCTAACGGAATATCTCATCACCCACTCATTGTTTTGAGATGGTTTCTTTATCATATTTAATTTTTAAATGCAATCTCATCTATTTCTAGGTATTCTATTCTAATGTATTAAAATCAACCTCTTTTTCCACTAATACTCTCACTGTTCTAATTATGGCTACTCTGTGATATGTTTTAATATGCAGGAAGGTGATATGTCAGTGGTCACCCTTTTCAGAATATTCTTTGATCTTCTGATCAGTGTTTCTTCCAGATGCATTTTAGAATCATTTTATCAGGTTTCTCTTGCAGGGTTGTTTGGTGCTGCATTAAATCTGCAAATTAACGTGGAGGTGCTTTGACACTTTTACAATATTCAGTCCTATGCGGAAAGGTAGTGTGCCTCTCCATTTATTCTGCTCTTCTTTTATTTCACCAATAAAATTTTGTAGTTGTCTTTACATAGGTCACACGCATTTCTCATTAAGTTTCTTCCTAAGTATTATTCCATTGCTTCTGAGAAAGGGCTACCTTTTCATTACAGTTCCGGCAGAGTATGGCTAGAACAGACAAACACGGTGATTAGGGTGAACAGGTCCTTCTCTGGTCACTTTGCTAAGCGATGGCTTGTTTGCACACATCCGAGTTTCTCTCTTTGGTTCTTGGCCCACATTGACTGAGACTACCCTGTCACACTGGCATGTGCTGGGGCTCCAGAGCTGGCGTCTGACAGCATGTGCTGGGGAACCAGAGACGGCCCATCTGCTGAGCCACAGCCACACCTGGACCAGAACTAGAACCTGTGCTGAGCTCCTGGCCTTTGCACTCCCTCTTGTTCCACTGCTCCCTACACCAGCGGCCTGGCCCAGCCTCCCAGGTGCTGGAAGAGGACTCTTTTAAATTCTAATGGCCTCCCCACTGACACAAAGTGCTAACCAAAGCAACAATCACCAAATCTCTGGGTTGGGTCTGGCCCACTGGCCAAGCCTTTTCCATAATATCTTTAATAGTCACTAAATCTCTGAAGTATGAGTATGATTGACTGCAAAGGATGAGACTCTCTGAGATTTCACAGGTATCAAGTGGCACATCTGGGATTCACACCTGTGTCCTTTTGTGCCTGCCAGGTTGCTTCCCTCTGCAATGTCCATGTCACTTCCTGCGCCCGTCAGGTGGGCCTCCACAGCATCCATCCCTGGCAGCCTGGACACCCCGGAGTTCACCACGCTACCCCAGGCACTGTAGTGCAACCCCCCGGAGCCCAGCTACTTCTGTCCTTCTGGCTGGGCCCCACTGGCTCCAAAATTAGCCCCCCAAGCCTCAGGCCTTCTGTGCACATCCTTGTGCTTTGAGAGCTTTGTGGCCATATAGCAACACTTGCTGTGAAGGAACAGATCCTTACAGGCGCCCCGGCCACGCTCTATGGGGCAAATGCTCTGCCTGAATATTTATCCCGTCAAGAGCAAGACTTTTTTTGCTGTTTTTATTATATTTATTAATACATAATTATTGTACAAATCAATGAGCGTGTTTCACCATGCCGTTTCTATACATGCTTATATCGTGCTTTGATCACGTCTGCCCTGCCTTCATCATCTCTTCCTTCTCCTCCAGGTCCCCTTCCCTGGCCCTAAGAGTCCTAAAGTCCCTAAGAGTCTCTCTTCCACTGTCTCATAAGAGGGAAAGTATGTAATACTTGTCTTTCTGTATCTGGCTTATTTCACTTCACCTGACATCCTTCACTCGCATGCACTTTCTTGCAAATGATATGATCTCATTCTTCCTGTCTGAATAGTACTTCAGTGTATGTAGATCGCACATTGTCTTTATCCACTTGTCAGTCAGTGGGCACCCAGGCTGATTTCATGTCTTCACTATTATAAATAGCGCTGTGGTAAACATGGGTGTGCAGGTATCTCTTCGGGATGCTGGCTTCACTGGCTACACACCCAGGAGTGGTCCAGTTATATCGTGTGGTGGTTCTACTTTTAGTTTGTCGAGTAGCCTCCAGTGTTGCCACAATGGTTGTACAAATTTACACTCCCACCAGCAGGATGTAAGGGCTCCTTTCCTCCACACCCTCACCAGCATTTGTTATTTTATGTACTTTTAATAATAGTCATGTTGACTGGGATGAGTTGGAATCTCAGTGTAGTTTTGACTTGCAGCTCCTTGGTGGCTACAGATACATTCTGTGCTTTTCCGTATACTTACTGCCCTTTCGAACTTCTTTTGGGAAGTGTCTTTTCAGATCATTTGCCTGTTTTTTTGTTTGTTTGTTTGTTTGTTTGTTTTGTCAGATTGCTGGTTTGTTTGCTGTTAGGCTTGTTGAATGCTTTCTAGATTCTGGATGTTAATCCTCTAGTCAGGTGAATTGCTAGAAAGGTTCTCCTATTCTGAGGCTGTCTCTTTACTCTGTTGATTCTTCGCTGTGCAGAAACCTTTTAATTGGATGTTCTCAAAGGGCAATTTTAATAGCAGAACCAGTTGCACCAACCCCAGCCAACATGTGTGTCACGGTTTGGATGCAGTGTGGCCCCCAAAGGTTCGCTGCTGGAGGCTTGAGCCTTAGTGCAGCAATGTCGGGGTGGGGCCTCTTGGGGGGTGCTTAGGTTACTGGGGAGCTGCCCACAGAAGGGATTAATTCGGCTCTCATGGGATGCTAGCTGTGCTCTGGCTTTCTCTCTCACGAGGTATTACTGTTCCCCATCTTGTATTCTCCCACCTTCACAAAGCCGTCCTCCGTGAGTCCTCCTGCACAGCGGGCTGGTGCCGGTCCCACGCCCTTGAGCTTCCAGAGCTGTGAGCCTGAGAAACCTATTTTCCACTGAAAGCACCTGGTCTTGAGAAAATAGACTAATATTATTTATCTAGCTCACCCATGGGCCAGACACTGTGTTTGGTGCATTGTACACACGATCTCACCCACCCTAACCATGCTGTGGGCTGAATACTACCTATCATGCACATCTAACAGCTAGACAACCGCAGGAGCTCTAGGAGATTTACTCATCCAAGGATATCCAGCTTGTGAGTGGCAGAGGCAGAACTTGAAACTTGCTCGGAAGCTTGGTAACAGTCCGCTGCCTTCTCGTGAACCTGGGGCTGCCTATACCATTCAGACCCCTGGTGTTATAAAGCTGTCCCACAGACCAAAACAGCCCACAAGGGCAGAGGAGCGTTAGAGAATGCCGAGCCCCAGGCACCACTGCACTGAACAATCAGCATCACCGGGGGGCAGCCTGGAGCCCGGGTTTTAGTTAAATGTCTCAAATTGAATGTCTGGTGATGAGCCAGGTCTCATGGTCCTTCCAAAGCCAGGCCTTCTTGCCCACTAATAATGTGACAGGAACTGCTTTTATAATGAATCCTATGGCTAAAAACATTCCTACCTCAAAACAAGCAAATTATTTAAGCAGTGATCACTGGAATATTTTTTGTATGTTTGACAAGTGGGGAAAATGCCCAAGTCATAGTCACTGCTCTGAAGGCAGTGAATACCTATAGCATTTATCTACAGTAAATATCTGTAGTACTGAAAGAATCAGTACACACTGATAAGAATGGTGTCAGATCCTGAGACAGTCGCTGAGGGACACAGGCCACGGTCAGGGTCAGGGATAGGTAGGCCACCCAGAAGGTAAAGCTCTTCATAAATCACAGTGTGAGGAATGCTCAATTTCATCAATGACTTGAAATCATGAAGTGCTTTCTGGACCTGTTAGGTCAAGACAAGCACTTTAACCATCACGAAGTGGTAAAGAACATAGGCCTAAGAGTCAGCTCAAAGTAAGTTTGCTACAATCTCCTCCCCCTTCCAACTGTTTGGCCTTGGGCAGGTGTCACAAACCCTCTGAGCTCAGCCTCCTATTCTGAAAAATGCGAATCGGATTAATCAAGACAGTAATGAGAGACGACAGCATGGCCATGGCCCATAGGTGACACTCAGTGAATGTAACCTGTTGTTAACCGTGATACTGCGACCCTAATGTTACCTGTAACAACACCTGCCCTGTGCTAGACACCACCAGCAGATGGAGGACTCACACTCAGAACCCAGGGCCCAGCCCTGCACTATCCCGTGTCAGGCCAGCTGTAGCCACCTGCAGTACCCTGGGACCCTCCTCACCTCTGGCCCTACCGTGGCCCCTCCCTAGTTCCCCTTCCTGGCTCTGTGTGCACCCCTCAGAACACAGCTGCTGCACATTAATGGGAAGTTGCTTCCCCTCCAGCTGAGACCTAGCATTTCCTTCCATCACCAAAGTGAGAGCAGCAACCCCCACAGCTGTTACCAGTGGGACTCACAGATATTCTCACATTACCTCACAATCACTATGGATTTCTCAGATGCTCCTTCTGCTTATCCCCACCTTGGAATCATGACGCTTACTAGACTTACCAGTGGGTCTTGCTAGTAATGTGTTAACAAAGAAGCACATACTCTGTCACAAAGTGTGAAGTTTTGATCACTATACGTCAGTACCGTGGTATCCTGTGCAATCCTGTGTGTATTATCTTATGCATTTAAAGACCGCTGTTCTGAAAGTGGACCCACACCACCCAAGTGGTTTGTGCCTGTGCAGGGTGAAGTGGCTTCCTTTATTCTCATCATTTCACCAGTGACAAACTTAGAGAGGTCAAGGCGCCCAGATAACGAGGGATACAGGGCCAATTTGCCTTTGGTGCCCCTTGGAGCCTGCCCCAGCCCACCGACCCCTGCCACATGGCAGGCCCTGTTCTGAGGACTCAAGACAGGTTCACCTCTAACATGGCCTCTGACCTCCAGGAGGACCCAGAACAGTGGGGAGACGCACTCCTCCATAACATAACACAGGATCTTAAGCTCATTTCCTTATGAGCTTGGACAGCATACTCTGGTCTACTTTTCCACTGGGGAGTAGGGCACTCGGAATGTGCCAGGGCTAGGGTAGGCTCGGGCCCAGGGTTCATTTGAGGTGTACTGACCTTGGCTGGGGCAGGGGTAACCCAGACGACCTATGAGGGATTTCCTAATGGCAGGCCCAAAAGTGGGTCCTAAGAACCTAACTAGAAGGGATAAGGCCTCGTCAAGAGCTCAGAGCTGAGGAGCCAAGGAGAGAAAAAAACATAATCTCTAAGCACCAGTCCTCAGGGTCCAAGCCTCAAACTGCCCCACAAACATCAAACAGTCATTCTCTCCAGGAATAAGCACTTACCCCTGCCAGAGAAGATTCTAGCACCAAGAGTGTGACAGTCCACAAAACAGACACCGACACCACTGCTGTCATGGATTTGGGGGGCCCTGGGTGACAGGGTGGGTGCAGAGGATCAAAAGACAGTAAACTAACAAGGCAGAAGGGCAGGTGAGAAAATGATGAGTTCTGAGAAGCCAGTTCACTCCAGATGGAGAGAGCGTGATCCCATGCAAACATTCCTTCTCTCTTACAAGGTGCACAGCTTTGCAAAACACAGAAATCCCACCTACATCCACTATTCTCTCCAAGTCTGCAGAAATTAATCACGTTAAATCCATCATCTTACCCTAATGCAAACGACAATTCTTTGCCTGGGTAATCTCAGCCAAGAAGGAAACCCAAAAAGAAAAAAAAAAAAGAAAGAAAACGAAATCCAGGTCAGACCCAAAAAAGGAAAGACCTCGAATTGCAACTGCTCTTAAAAGCACTTAAAAGGAATTGAATTAGAACTGAGACAAAAAAAAAAAAAAAAAAAAAAAAAAAAAAAAAAAAAAAAAAAAAAAAAAAAAAAAAAAAAAAAAAAAAAAAAAAAAAAAAAAAAAAAAAAAAAAAAAAAAAAAAAGGCCTGTGAATCCAACTCCCGCTGACACCAAGTTAGAAAAAATAGCTGAAGGAGAAGGATGTAGCATGTCAATCAAGACATGATCGTTTTATTTTTAAAAAATGAGAAGCCTTTTGTTTTAAGAAGAGCAGGCTGGTAATTTAGAAGCTCAGAGGCAGCGTCAGAGCGAAGATCTTTCATATTTCCCGACAGAAAGGACTTGGCTGCTGATAGAGAAGTTGAGATTGCATAATGAAATCCAAGACTCTTCCCAAAGAGAGGGGATCTCAGCGCGGGGCTGATTGATAGAAATCCAGGTCGGGTGTGCTGAGCCTGGGTGTACGATCTTTCCTTTGTTGGTAATCAAAGTCGGCCGAACGAGACTCCATCTTTCCTTTCTTATTCCTATGTACCAATTTGAGGAGCTCAGATGAAATGTGTTGCATTACACCGGCACCAATAAGTCACACTATCTATGTTGTGACACACCGAATATTACTAATTGTCAATCACCAACCACAAGTCTTGTCAAGGCGCTCCCTTCTCGACGGGCTGGTTCGAACCTGAAGTGATTTTTAATCAAGTGTTAATAATACAGCGTCTGTCAGTGGACGGTGGGTATCAGGCAATCGGGAGCAGGGAACACATGACAGGGCAAATTTTAATGTTTTCATTTTCCGCTCTTCCCAATTATCGGCGGGATTTCTGTCAGCCTGAAGAGCGCACTGACGTTCGTGTGGGTGAACTTCACCGCGCTGAGGGAAGCGGCTGTCAGGGCAGCCATGGCGGGGCGGGCCCTCCACCCTGCCAGAGGCCCCCAAGTGCGGGAGCCCTGGGGTCCCTGTGCTGGCCCAGGACAGCGGCCTCTGGGATTGGGGCGAGGCTTGCCCCTGCCTTCAAGCTCGCTTGGGCCCTGGGAGACCTGGTGCTTGGACCCATCCATCAGGGCACAGGAGGAGTCACAGAAAGGTGACCGTGCGGGGGAGGAGCCTGCACCCTCACACAACCCTCCCCAAGGCCTTTCCAGCGCCCTCCACGTCTGCCATGAACAAGACTGGCCATTGCTTTCCCTTCCCCCTCCTTCCCATGATTCCACAGAACACAGCAGGCCAGAAGCAGGAAAGAAAGAAGAAAGGGAGGGAGGGAGGAAGACAGGAAGAAGGTCAATCAAGCATGGCATCTCTGGCCCAACCGCTCCAGGCAAGCTCCACCCTCTGCCCCACAGAGCTTCTCTGCAGCACTGGGCAGTGCCCGCCCCTGGGTCCTTCTGAAGCTTCCTCCTTGCTGGCCTTGTCCTCTTCCTCCCCCGACGCTGCATCCTCTCAGCCTTCCTCAGGGCCCATCTCTCAGGCCTGGCCGTGCTCTCCTGACACCACACACTGCACACGCTTCCTCTCTCCTCAACACCGACGTGTGGAGGGAGGACCAGCCCTGGTGGCACCTCTGAGCCCCACCCAGGACCGCAAGCGGGTCATCACTTGGACATCCCACAGCCCCTAAGTTCAGTTCGTCCCCAAGAGAAATTTTTTTATCCTTAATACCCAGTAAATCTCCTTGGTGGGGGGCGCTCAATCTCTTGGCAAAAAAATGCACCGGTGTCCCCCATGTCCAGCATCAAAAAACCACGAGTTATCTGGTGGCTTCCCTTCCCCATCCCCATGTTCATACCAGCCACTGCTGTAAGCAACCACCCCCTATGGCTTCCTGCCCTTTTCTTTTGCCTCCAGTGGGGTTTGTTCGCTGGGCCCCCAAGAGTCTACGTCCTGCTAGTTCCTCCCCCAGTGTCCTCTCCTCTTAAGGCTGCCGTTATCCAACGCCCAGCTCATACGCCTCCTAGTGGGAGTCTGCAGGACAGAGCTCAAACTCCTGAGCCTCTAGAGATGACCACTATCGTAACGGGGCAGGGAGACAACGAACAGGCCGTGGTATGTGTGTCTGGCGGGTCCAGGCAGTCACCTGTTCCCTTCCTTGGCCACCCAGATGATCGTTCTTCCATGCTGCATGGAATGAAGCCCTTTTCCTGCCTCTGTTGCCAACAGCAGGGAGAGTTGGTCATCTCTGTGTCCTGCCCTCAGCTACAATGGGACTCAAGACCAAACCCACATATGCTTCTTGGACAGAAGTGGGTAGGTAGACCTCTTGTTTCAGGCTGTGACATTCCAAATCCTCTGGCAAACGGGGGAGGGCGCGTTCCCTCCCCTTATAAGTCTTATTGCTCTGGAGAATCTGAGGTTCACCCAATCCTCCAGCCTTATTTTCCTAAAACAAAAACAAACAAAAGAAAACCAGTGCATTAGTTAACCACTGCCATGTAACAAAAGATTCCCACATGCAGTACTTCAACATTTGTTCTCTCTGTTTCTGAGGTTTGAGAATCTGAGAGTGGCTTAGCTGGGTGTCCTGGCTTGTGTCCCTCCAGGTGGTCCTCAAGCTGAGGCTGGGGCTTCAGGTGTCTGGGGCCTCAGCCTCGCTCATGTAGTCACCCCAGTTCCTCGCTGGCCTCTCCACTGCCTGCCCGGGTCTCCTCATGCTATAGCAGCTGGCTTCCCTCAGAGTGGTAGGAGGGAACGACCAAGACGGAAGCCACCATGTTTTATAACAGTCGATGGAAGTGACACGCCTTCATTGCTGCCCTACTCGTTAGCCACACAGATGGGTTCAGCATGGGGAGGACTGACGTGGTGTGATTCCCAGGAGGTGGTGGTCACAGGGGCCAGGGTAGAAGCTGGCTTGATCCCATCTGCTTTCAAGTGACACCTGAGTACTGCAAAGTTTGGGAGGCATTTATTCCACTTGGAGGACAAGACCAGAGGAGGGAGTGGCCCTCAGGAGGAGGAGGCCAGGTGTCTGGGGAAATGCTGGACAGACACCTATAACTCAGAGAGTGAGCGGCTCCGCACCCCCCCACACTGCTGCCCCAGTATGACAGTGGGAGTGAGCAAGATGGTAGCCAAGGCCTACGGACACTCTGTTCCCCTGAGTCCCAGCTCTAGGACGGTGCCTCCTGAGGCCTGCCTAGAAGGGCCTCGGGGTGACGGCCCACTCATCAGAACACGGTCTGTGCCCAGGGCACCGCCAACGCACAGGAGTCATCACCACCCACTGGGCCCTGCATTGCCGCCTTCACCACTCCGTTTGTGACCCGACACCTTTCATGTCTCGTCCCTGCAGTGACACGTGGAACAGGCCAGTGAGGATGCTGGAGCTGGGCGCAGAGCAGAGTCCTCCTGTCTATCTGCCCTGACCCCTCCCCACTGGGTTTGTCACATTCTTCTCCAAGGGTCTGTCTCTCTGGACTCTCAGCCCTGGCCTGAAGAGGACAGAGACCTCAGGAGGGGTCTGGAGAAAGTCTTCTTCCTGTGACCCATGGCCTGCTGTGTGTGGGCTCAGAGCTCTCTGCTGAGCCCCTCAAACTGCCCTGCCTGGCTGTGCTCAACCCTGCCCTGCCTGCTGGGTCCCTCACTTAGTGCTCAAGAAAGAGAGACAGAGAGGCCGTTCCACCACTCCAGGCAGAGCCCATCACGTCTCTCAGGTTCTGGCACCTCAGCTGATTTCTTCTAAACCCAATTCATGATGAGGTATAGACACAGACCCCCAAAACCCATATGGAACCCCATGCTCCTGGGGTGGGCAGGATGACTGGGTTACTTCACGGGCAGAGAGGGCTCATCTTAGGTATCCACCAACAGAGAGATACTTTAAAATGAAGGGAGGATCCAGATGTGGCAGACATGCCTGAAATCGCAGCACTCAGGAGGCTGAGGCTAGAAGATCTCTGTAAGTTTGAAGCCAGCCTGGGCTACCTAGTGAGTTCAAAGCCAGCCTGAACTATATAAGGAGACTTTGTCTAAAATAAATAAAATAAAGTTGGAGGAAATGAAAGGATTATGAATAAAAGTAAATAAGTTAGCCATTATTGGAAACATCAGAGCCTCACCTTGCGATTTAGGACTGTTTTGGTCTTGCACCCCACAGAGGCCTCCTTCTGCTTTTCTAGTGCTCAAGCTTCTGTGAGTGCTACTCAGATCTGCAGTATGGGGAGAAGGAGTCCCGGCCCATCTGCTTCTCCATCCCCAAGTCACATACTGCGAAGGGGCTCCATCTGCAGAACAGGCCCACATCGTGCTCTCAGCCATGGTCACCTTTTGTGAAGATGCAGCTGCCACCTCTAAGGAGAATACACATGGGTCTATCACACTGAGACACAGCCCTGCAAGTGATCCCTGATTACACACTAGGCTGAATCCAGTCCCTCCTTCTGCTGCCTGTCTGTAAGAGCCCTAATGGGTTTGGGAGGTTGGGGATGGGGTCTGTGAAGCACAGAGCTCTCCCAGGCATAGGCAGGGGACCAATAGGACTTCCCTGACCAAGTGGCCCAACCATGTCTTCAGGGTCCTCTCCCTAGGTCTACTATCACCACAGCTGGGTTTCCCTTCTCTAATACCTCAATCCTGCAAGGGCCCCCCCACAGACCTGAGCCAGGATGGCACCTCCAAAGAGACTCAGAAACACGATGGGCAAAAAAAAAAAAAAAAACAAATATGAGTTTCAGAGAGCCTGAGAAGAGCCAAGTTTCTAAGTTTAGTTTTCTGGTCCTAAGCTAAATTCATCCACTACTAAAGGGTCCTTTCTCCTGCACCATCCCCAAAGCCTGCTCCATCTGCAGGAAAGCATGACAATGTCAGCTCAGGAGATTTCCAGGCCTCCCTAGTTAGATCGTCAGCTCCACTCTGCGGGACCTGTGCCTCAAATCAGTGCCTCTCATATTTAGGGAAGCTGTGCTACTAGTGGTGTCCTTTCAGTTGAAAGTACAAATATATCCAAATGGGAAAAGGAAATATAACTCCAGATCCAGGAATGTCCTCCAGGGACTAGGCTTCCTCAGTTTCCTGTCTTGCTCTCCCTCCTCCCTCCCTCCCTGCAGGCTTGCCTTCCTGCTCCTCCAGGTGCCATGGGAGATGCGCCTGGCCCATTCCTCTTGCGTGTCTCAGTCATAGATCTATTGTCCATCAGCACCGTCTATCTCCCCTTTGTTGAGTCTCAGATTCTCGAAAACGGACTTGATTTACCCCGCTTTGTCACAATCAGCTCTGGCCAGAAGCAGGTCCAAGTAGCATTACGGTCACGTAGCATCCACATGACTCAGAGAACAGGTCTCAGAGATGGGTGATGGCTGAGAACTGAGCAAAAGATTCGGCCACAGGAGTGCTCCAATAGTGCCCCACTTGGGACAGAGTCAAGGCCACCATACGGCCAACTCACATGCACTGGGACAGAAGCATTCTTGTGGCTGTGGGGAGACTGTTCTCCTGTGATCTCTGACCATGCGGCCACCCTGGGACACAAGGCCACTCTCCCCATCATTTGGCGGGCGTGGGACAATAAGGCTTCAATAAATATCAGAAATACTATCGGCAAGATCCAACCTGGAAAAACCTTAAAAAGTTTCACAGATGGTGCTGGAAGGAAAGTGCAGCTTATCCAAGGTCACAGACTCCATCAGCGACTGCGGCTGAACTAGGACTTGTCTTTTTCTCTCATGGTCTAGTACCCTGTCCACTAGTAGATGCACCACCCCAGCCAGAAAGATTCTCTGTGACAACAGTGAGTTAAGAATATTTGTGAGAGGTGACCAAGGATCACTGGAGCCAAGCTAACATCGTGCATCTCTGTTGATGGCAATGCGTGAGGACGTTTTTGACTCTAGGCATTTAAAAGAACTGAGTAGGACAGAGAGGTATACATGAGCCTTGATTCTAGGATGAGCTCTATCTTTCCTCCATGAACTACGCAGCAAAAAGAGGAAACACACACACACACACACACACACACACACACACACACACACACCCATGAAGGCTGAAAGCACCCTGTAGATTATCCAGTTAGGACAGAAAATTTAACCTTCCCTCTGACCTAAATCCTCATGGAAGAATGAGGATGATTGCCTGCATTCAGAGAAATAATCTAGCCCCAAGAATCAGAAATTTCCGAAGTAAGAACATACCAGAAAGCAGATCCAATTCCCCCAGCAGGCTCCCAGGCACTAGAGCCCGGATGCCCCCGGGGAGCTGTCCAGAGTCCTGACTCGGCCCGCCATTCCTGTAATGATCATCGGCCCTTGAAACGCGCACTGTGGTCTGAACAACCCACCGAGGGGGTCTTGGGTCAGCGAAGAATCAGGGATGCGAACACACAGGGTGTTGTTTGGCAGAGACAAGAGGCACAAGCTGGCCTTAGTCACCCGTGGTCACTCTCTTGCCCCTGCCTCCCTCTAGATTTCCCCCTAAGAACCAGCCCCAACCTCAACGGAACAATGTCATGAATTTTTCCTCCTTGATGAACTTCAAAGTCTTTTAATGACTCTTCATAAAGGAACAGTGGGGCCAAAAGTTGAGCAAAGGAGATGATTAAAGTACCTTATTAAAAGCAGCCTTGTAGAATTCTCCACATGAAAGCAAGCACCATTATGAGGGCTTATCCTTATAAATGACGCTTCGCTTTTGCGAACATGCCGAAACCTGATTAGAGTGACAAGCACTGACTGATACTGCAAACCTGTTAATAACATGAAAATTAGAAGAGGCTCATGCAAAGAAGGGAGATTAATTTAGCCGGAGTACATCTCGCGCAAATTGCAAAGTTGTGAATATGTTCTCAGATAATGAGCCTTCCCAGTCATCAACTCACTTGTCATGTTCTGTAATTAATGTTAAGGAAGACGCCTTCCTGATGGTTCGTATTACTCATATACCAAGAAAATTTCTTCAGAGAAATAATTTACATTTATTATCATCGGTCTGTTTGTGTGGTTTATTTCGCGCCGGAGTAATTTATTGCAGGACCGTTTGCCATGCCTTGATTAGTCGCTCGTCAGGACGGGATGTAATTTTTTTTGCTTGATGGCGGTGTCTAACACTTGACAGTGGTGTAACACTCCTTCTTGTCCCTGGATGGGTTTTTTCACTTAAATAAACTTTGGGGCTGAGTGCCCCAGGCTTTTTCTCCACAAGGATGACATCCTGGAATATGGTTTGCCTCCCTGCTTCCAAAAACAACAAGGGATTCCACACCAGGGCATCATGGAAGGTTCCAGATCATCTGTTCTCCTGTGGCTGGAGCTGGAGGACAGGAGTTGATTTTACGCTTCCTCCTTCCACCCCTGTTCGGGAGGAAGAGAGGCTTGCTCTGCTCTCAGCTCCTGCTTCGCCCTGCTGTTTCTCTCTTCCCTTAGGCCACTGTCCGCCGGGGCTTTTGCTGCGGTTGCTTCTTTCCCTGCCCCTGGCTGCGTATTTCTTTCAAACAACTAAATGTAAGAGGAAATGCTACAGACGTGGTTTTGTTTCTAAAGTGAAGCAAATCTCTTACTGCACCTTGAATTTCATTCCCTGGCAGCTCGGTGCACAGGGGGGTGTATGTAAGAGACTCGGCACCCCACCTCCATGTCTTGTCAGGTCCCACCAAGACCCAGAGTGCTCAGAAGAAGGGAGGACTCTGCTATCTCAAGCCACCTTTTGCTCTGGGCTCACACCCTCTGCATTCTGGGTCCTCAGAGATCAAGGACACCATGGCCAGGGCCCTTTGAGATATTGGTGCTACAGTTTTCTGTCTGGTTTCCACTGAGGTCAAATGAAATGACCTTTGCAGGTCACTTAGAGTGTCCCATCCAATGTGTTGAGCCCTTCGGATGCCTTAGCTCATAAGGCTTTATCACAGTTGTGGATAGATATTACTGAAAGTGATCTACCCACCAGGAGCCTGAGGCTAGGGGAAGTCCAGCAATTAATTTGTTAAGGCATTCAAGGCTGATGCAAATAGCAAACACACACACACACACACACACACACACACACACACACAGCATCATCATCATCCTAGCAACCAGTGTTTACTGGGAACTTCAGTGATCAACCATGAGCTTAAACATCATAAGCTCAATCCCACAGGAGACAGGTCTGACTATAATTCCCACTTCACAGATGAAGAAAGTGCTAAGAAACTCACTCGCCCAAGGCCTCGTAGCTAGCAAACAGTGGCGGGGGCTCTGACCTGCTCCAAAATCCAAACCCACGTCCACTGCATTCTGCCGCCTCACCAGACACACAGTCCCAGTCTTCTCAACGTGCCTTGGCCACAGCCTTTCATCCCCTCCCCCAGCCGCCCCGTTTTCTTCCCCAGGTCCGAACTTGAGAAGCATCCTGCCAATCTCCCCAGCAGGGGTGGCCAGGCCGTGAAACGCACAAACAGAAGCAGTTAGCGTGAGTTACTGACCCTTGCACTGCAAATGAGGCAAACGATACAGATCAGGGTTCGCAGGCAGAGATAATGATTTTTTTTATTGGACATCTTCATCCCGAACCGGTGGCGTGGCGCTGGGTCGGCCAGCAGCGCACCGCCGGTGTCGGTTAATGATAATCTATATTTATAAAACGATAGTCCATCAAAGCGGGATGAATATTTTAGAAGCCACGGACAAATCAAATTGTCTTTGTCAAATGGGCGCGTGCTCTGGCGCTGCGCGTGTTTTATGGCTCTTTCTGGGGTGAGAAGCAAAGGGTGCCTCGCGCTGGTGGAAGTGCTGCTTTCCTCACAGAAAAGCCATGAGAGCTGTGTCTCCGTTCTTTTAAGAAACCCAATGAGCTGTGGAGATTGACATTAGTGCCACAGAACTGTACTTTGTCTGATGAAGTTAACAAATAACATTTGAAGCCACATATGCAGAGTCTTTATGGGAAGGAGTCCATTTATACGTGGAGAAATACACTGGTGCCTTTGGGAGCTTGGGAGGGAAGGGAAGAGACAGGAAACACACTGAGGACCCTGACTCCGGAGAGGAGATGGAGCGGGTGGGGAGAACAAGAGGAAGAAGGTAGAGTGGGGGGGACCAGAGCGTGGGCGTGACCTCCAGGGCAAGGCGAGCTCCTGAGGCAGAGCCCTCACCCCACAGCAAGAACTCTTGCCCTGCAGAAAACCAGCTTTGCAAGTTCCAGCGAGTCATGTCATGTCTCCGAGCCTCAGTTTCCCCGTCCATCCATAAGGAGAATCATGTGTCCTCCAGCGGCCATGGTGAGGATGCGGTGGGGTGGCGCAGATAGAGCCTGTCACATCTGGAGCCTAAAAGAAAGCTAGTTTCCTTTCTCTGCCCCTTACATTGCGGACCCACCCGGCAGGAACCCAAACATTAACCTACTGATATCTGAGCTCTGGCCTCCACCTCTGGCCTCAGGACAAAGTCATAGCTGCCCTTCGCTGAGGGCTTTCCCTGTGCCAGGCTGCGCACTTGACACACACCTTTCACCTGCTCAGGACTGCATCAGCACTGACCAACAGACATCATAGGAGCCACATACACGATTTTTTAAAAGTACAAGTAAATGAAATTACTTTCAACAAGACAATCATCTCTCCATATCCTCGGGGAACAGTTCCAGGGCCCCCAAGGACACCAGAATTCTGCAGAAGCTCTCGTTCCTTATTTAAAATGGTGCAATATTTGCAGGCAATGGACACGCATCTTCCCATGTAGTTTACATCACCTCTAGATTATTTATAATACCTAGCGCAATGGGAAAGCAGCGGAAGTAGTCATTATACTGTATTTAGGGAAGGAAAAGGTCTGTATATGTTCAGTGAAGACACAACCATCATAGCCCTAACTACACAGTAGACATCAGCACAGTGAATTTTTAAAATATTTTTATTGGAGTCAGTGAATCCTCAGATGCAGAAGCCATAGTTACAAGAGGGCTGTCTGTATATATATATATATATATATATATATATATATATATATATTTTTTTTTTTTTTTTTTTTTTTTTGTCTTTTTGAGACAGGGTCTCACTATGCAGTTCAGGCCAGGCTTGAGCTCACTTTGTAGCCTAGGCTGGTCTCGAACTCATAAGGATCCTCCAGCCTCAGCCTCCCGAATGCTAGGATTATAGGTGTATGCCACGACACCTGGCTGTATATTTTATTTAGCCCAATGCAAAATATTACCTCAACACATAATCAATATTAAAAGCACTGATGAGGTGCTGGACCTTCTTTTTGTTAATGCACATGTGTGTGTTTTACACTGCCAGAGCACCCCAGTTTGAAAACGTTGTTGTGTCAAGGCGTTAAATTTGGGATCATTTGTTGTACAATGATAGGTGATGGACAACTCAACCTAGAGGGTGGAGTTATCCTAATCAGCTGAGGTCAGAGGTCATCCAAACAGTACCTGGGGCTCTGGAGAAGGAAGATGAAGATCGAGGTGTTCAGAAGACCATAGCTAAGAAAAACATGGGCTAAGAAAAACACAGCTAAGAAAAACATAGCTAAGAAAAACATCAAAGAGAATGAAAACCATCTATCCTTTCTTTTATATCATTGAGATAATGACCCACCCTAGGGCAGCTCCCATTCATCCTAGGGCGGCTCCTCTACACCTTAAGGTGTAGCATTGCTGAGCCAATTGTTGAGCCAAGTTTAGTTCAGCTTCTAAACTCTCAAGTTGACACAATCAGTCAACAACTACATTCACCACACTCCACCTACTCAGCGCCTCAAGAGACTGATGGCTGCTGTATTTGTCACCTCAGAGGTAGACTGGTTCCATCACTATAGAAAGTTCTGTTAGACAGTGATGCTCTAGAAGAGAGACTTATTTGCTGTTCCAGACATGTAAAGTAACCCAGTGAGGCCCCAGATTACCCACTGGTTAATGGCAGATCCAGGAAGCTGAGTGACTGTCACCAAAGCCCATGTTTTCCTCAACTATGGTCTTCTGAACACCCTGATCTCCATCTTCCCTCTCCAGGGCCCCAGGTACTGTCTGGATGACCTCTGACCTCAACTGATTAGGATAACTCCACCCTCTAGGTTGGGTTGTCCGTCACCTATTGTTGTACAACAAATGATCCCAAGTTTAACTCCTTGACACAACAATCTTTTCATTTCTCATGGTCTAGTGGGTTGGGAATTAGAGCAGAGCTCGGTGAGGACAGCTCAGCCATGATCCATACAGTATTGGTTTGGGTGGCTTGATTGAGGCTAGATGATCCAAGATGATGTCATGGAGCTCAGGGGAGGTGGTCCAAGCAGTTGGGTGCTGGCTGGTATAGCCTCTAACACACAGTATAGCTGGGGCCTTGATTTTCATGCCACCTGGCCTTCCTTGGCCCATGAGGGCTCATCTTGCAGTAGAATGGCCAGACTTAGCAAATGGGAAGGGGCTCTAGGGATGGGAGAAGAGGGAAAGGAAGGAAAGAGAAAGAAAAAATAGAAACAAAGCTTTATAATTAGGGAGAAGAAGAGGATTTGAAGGGAGGGAAGGTAATGGGGAAAGAAAGAATCAAGTTATATCATGTACAGCTACAAATGTCCTATAATGAATATAATCATTATGTATAACTAAAACATACAAGTAAACTTAGTAAAAAAATAATATAAATAAAAAAGAATGACCAGACTTATTCACATTGGTTCTCCTCTGAAATGACATGGAAGCCACAAAGTCACGCAGGGATGAGCTGAGTAAATCTCAGAACTTCCCTTTTGCCATATCAAATTGGTCAAATCAAGTCATGCCGCCCAGATGACAGGACACAGGGAAAGAGGTGTGGGCAGGAAGGAGTGTGTGCTCAGGGATAGGGCAGCCATCTTGGAAGATTGACTTTCACAGTCTGAGTCTCTGGGTCACAGATACAGGCACTTGGGTTGGGGACACCTTGGCCTCACCCTTGCTGACTTGCTGAGCACTAGGCTGTTTGTCACTCTGACCAAATGCCTGAAGGAAAAAATAACTTAAGGGGGGAAAGATTGATTTTGGTTCACAGTTTTAGAGGTTTCCATCTGTGGTCAGTCAGCTCCATGGCATCTAGGCCTGTGGTGAGGCACAGACATCACGGCGGAAGGGCATGGCAGAGGAGAGCGGCTCACCTTGCAGCAGCCGGGAAGCTTGGAGAAAGGAAAAGAACCAGGCAGGAAGGAGCTGGGGAACCAGATATCGTCTCCAAGGCCACACCCGATGACCCTCTCCCTTCAACTAGGCCGTCCTCCTGATTTCCATCACCTCCTCATAATCCATCAGATTATGATCTCATCACGGGTTCCGCATGGATCCAATCACTTCCCTAAAGTCCATCACCATCAAGCCTTCAACAGAGTGAGCCTTTGGGGGGACAGAGCATATCTTCACCATAACAACATGGCTCGATTTACTGACATGATACATAGAAAAGCTTTCTTGGAGGAAGTGTCCTAGGCATGCTGAGAAAGGGCTGGGCAAAGGGTGCAGGGATGGCAATGGTCTGCAGAGTTCCTCCCTCCGGGACGCCAGAGGTGAGTGGGAGTCGGAGAACCACCTCAGAGAGAAAGAGAGCAATCAAAGACATGAGGCCTAGAGGATCTGGAGACCTCAGGTCCTCACAAATGCCAACAATGAAACTTTCAAGGTCAAAACGGTCTAGAGGCATCTTTGTGGAACAATCAAGAAAGGGATGTCTGGGAATAAGACGGACACGGCAGAGGGACATGGTGGAAGGGCATGACAGAGGAAGGCATGGCACAGAAGAAGGAAGCAGAGGGAGGAGGGAGAAAGGCTCCACCAGGCCGTGCCCCAGTGACCCACCTCCCCTGACCGGGCTTCACCTCCCAACACATTTATCTCTAGATTCATCAGTGGACCGCTCCGCTGATAAGTACCTTGTCTCTATGATCCAAGCACCTCCCGAAAGTCCCACCTGTGAACATGCAGGGCTTTGTGGGGACACCTAGAGATAAACCACAACACCAGATAAGACTTATAGGTAACAGCTTGCCTTGTAAAGTTTTTACAGCTTGTTTGAATAAAATCTAAATCACTGGTAGATATTATAAATGATAGTATGTCTCTTCAATCTCTTTTAATCTATAGATCCTGCTCTGTCTCTTTTGTTTGGTCTGTAATATTCTGTTCAGGAATCTAGATCATTTGTCCCATGGAGTAGTCACTAGTCTGGATTTTGCTAATTGCTTCCCTGTGGTATCATTCACCATGTTCTTCCATTCTTTGTATTTCCTATAAGTTGGTAGCACGGCATATTTCTATCGATGTCGTGTCTGTTTTCTTTTATTTTCTCTTGGGAGTGTTGGCAATTATTGAAGCTCTCATTTCATTAGAAGCTAAAAAACAGTTTCATTCCAATTTATTACTCCCTCCTTATTTATTAGCTGTGCAACATCTATGAAGAGAAATTTCCCTTCATCAGTTAACTGGTTACTTGGGGTAACATTCATTCACTAATGGTAAGATGAGTACTTTATTCCTTCCCTTTATTTACCTGACTCAAAATAATGAGAAACTCTCTAACATCCTCCAAACTGACCTATCAGTGTTGTCTTGTTTTATTTTAGTGTGGATTGATTTTTTACTATCACTATGAACTCATGAACTTGAACACATTTGATGTGTTTTAATCCATTGTGGCTATTATTCTTATGTGTGTTCAGATTACTCTATCACTAACCATGTATCTTTTCTCAGATTTGCTTCTGATCTGCCTGGTACAATTTTGGAAGTTTTGATATGCCTTTGTGTATCAATCAGGGTTTTACTAGAGAAACAGATATAACACAAGATATACAAATGTATAAGAAATGACAAGATTGGCTTACAACAGTCAGCCAAAGAGTTGAATGAGGAATCATGCAGAGGGTGTCTGCACACTGGAGACAGAAGGAATGAATCCAGAGTCTGGAGTTCACTGCAGTGTCCTGTGCAAGTCAGTGTCAGGAGGCCGATGGGTCTGCAACAGAAGGCTGATGAGTCTATGCCAGAAGGTTAAAGGATTGTTATGGTTGATACATTGTGTCAACTTGGGCAGTCTAGAGGTTTGGCTGAGTGATTCAGCAGGAAGCCAGGGTGCTTACTTTGGTACATCCTGAGCCGGTGGAAGAGGAGGGCGTGGAGATTGTGTGAATGTTACATGCCCCCTGGGTGGGGTTAGCCTGTTTACAATGTAAGGGAAGGAAGGAGGCTGCTTGTAGCCATTCCTCCCTTTTGCTGGTTGTTTTTGCTGTGCTCTGCTGCCATGAACAGTTTGCCCTCTGCCATGTGCCACTCTGCCTCAGAACCAGCCAAGTATGGACTGAAACCTCCACTAATTGTAAGCTAAATAAACCTTTCCTTCCTTCATTTTGGGTGTTGGGTATCTTGTCTTAGCAATGAGAGAAAAGTAACCAAGACAAGGATCCAAAGCAGAAGCCAAAGAGTCTGTACTAGAAGCGAGGAGATGACGTCCAAACTGAAGGTAAAGACTGGAGCTCCGCCAAAGAATGGAATCCCTCTGTCCTTCCTCATTCCCCTTTTATGTCATCGAGATAATGACCCACCCTAGGAAGCCTCCCGTTCAACCTAGGGTGGCTGCTCTACACCCTAGGTGTAGCATTGCTGAGCCAATTGTTGAGCCAAGTTTAGTTCGGCTTCTAAATTTCTCAAGTTGACACAATCAGTCAACAACTACACTTTGCTTTCTGGAAAGATAATATTCCAACCTTATCTTGTACATTTCCTCTCCTAGATCTGAAGTCAACCATCTCTCCAAGAAATCTTAGCTTCTAGGGAGAAATGGTGCATTTTTGTAGTTTTGGAGCTTGAACCCAGAGTCTTCACCTTGAGCTACATCCTCAACTCTGTTTGTATTTTTTTTAAATTTTGAGACAGGATGAACTTGGAATCTTTCTGCCTGAGCCTCCCAGAGTTGGGAAAATGGTATTTGGGAACATAATTTTTTTGAGTACTAGGAGTACTAATTGTCACTGAGTTATTCACCAATTTTGATATTTTTCAATGAGCAAAGATAAGCATATTGTCTAGAGGGCTTTTTCTCCACGTTTTTACGTCATGAATTTATACTATTTCCTACTCACATTCAGGATGGCTGGCTTCTTACTCAACTCCATAGAGCTTACACCTGTATCTCCTTTCTCCCATGCCAAAAAAAAAAAGTTCTCAATGACACTGACATAGTTACTGGAACAGTTCAGATAAGAAATAGTATTCAAGATCTCCAGCCCTTGGCAGTGTTGGGAGGAGTGGAACCTTTAGGGGTCAGGGCCTAGTGAGAAGGAAGAAGTCACCGGGGGATGAGCTCTCAAAGGGGCACCTGGGACATGGCTCCTTCCTGTTACTCTTGTGGAGTGAACAGGCTTCTTCTGTCATGTGCTCCAAGTGATAAGGCCTAGCAAACTTGGACTGAAATTTCAAAATCCATGAACCAAAATAAATCTTTCCTCCTCTTCCTCTGCTTTGTTTGTATTGTTTTTTTGTTTTGCGATGTTTTCTTGGTGATGCTGATAACTGGGGATTGGACCCAGGGCCTTTGCATTGGGCTATGTTCCCCAGCCTTTTCTACCTTTTATTTTTTTATTCCAAGACATGTTCTCACTAACTTGCTGAGTTCCCTAGGCTGGGCTTCAATTTACAACCCTCCTGCCTCAGCCTCCTAAAGTGCTAGGATTACAGGTGTGTATGACCACAGTCAGCAAACTTTCCTCCTTATAAGTTGATTAGTTCAGGCTTTTTGTCACAGTAACAGAAAGCTGGTTAACACAATTTCTCACTTGCTTTATTTCACGCTGAACACAAGTCTTACAATGACACATCTAACGCTTAACCAATGATGTGATTCTTTTCTTCTTTTAACATTTTTTTTACTTTAAAGAGAAAAAGATAAACAAATCTCTTAAAAGCAGCTTGGGATTGTTTGCATTGTTCCTTTGGTCCTTAGTGTTGCTCTCACTTGAGATGTGCAGCTGAATTCCTGTATTTTAAAGTCACTTTGGCCAGTTTCTCTTTTTATTATTCCACCAAATGGTTGCATGGGCTCATTTGTCTCACTTCATTCCCAATTTTTTACGAGATTTCTGTTTCATGCTTATGCAAAATATTCACATGATTCCAAATAAAATATGTTAGGCAAGGACTAGGCAAAGCAATTCAGCTTCCATCTCTGCCCCCTCCCGTCCCCTCTAGGTATAACTGTAAGAGCCGAGTATGTGCACTGTTACCCTTCATTACCCGGAAGAGGGTAAATGAGACTGAAGGTTAAATGACTTACCTAAGGTCACACACTAGCAGAGAAAAAGAACTAGGATTGGAATCTCTGTTTCCTGCTTTCAAGCCCTTAGATCCCTAGAACCTTTAGGCCAAACTATATTGATAAATCATTAAATGAAATAAAGGTTTTGAGATGACTTCAGAAATAACCTTGAGACCCACAGGAAGAAATCATGAGAGGTGGCTCTGACTGGTAACACCACTTCCTGGCAGGCAGCGTGCTCAACCCAGACCCAGAAGTTGGCCCTTTAGGGACTGGCAGGAATGCATGCTCTCTCCAGAGATGAGGCCTGAGAGATCCCCTCTCACCACATTTGGTAACAACTGGTTTCTAGTGACGAAAGCTTTGCTGGCGGGACAGGTAACTGGCTTTGCCTAGTAGCTCTTCACACCAGAACAGGTGGCCCCAAAAGCTGGCTGTTCCACAAATACCCAGAGAGTAATAATCATTTCCATCCCAGACGCTGTGTTTTGTGCCTACTATGTGCTCGCTGCCTCCTGAGCACCTACTCTGTGGTCCCTGTATCAGGGGACGCCATTCTGCATTTGTGGTCTTGGTGCTTTCCGAAGCTGTTTCCCTGACCAGCATCTGTTCTGTCACTGAGCAGATGAGGGTGGCAAGTGTTTGAAGTCATGTAGAAGCCACTGCGCCCAGACATGGGCACCTGTCCTGCCTGTTAGCTTCTGTCTTGATGGAGTCTACCAGGGAGGATCTTAAATCGCATTCATGACACCAAATTCTTCCTGTCACCTTCCCTGGGCAAGAGCGCCCAGCATCCACATGAGAGGCTTTGAAAGCCTTGCTCAGTGCCCTGTTCCAGCCACCCCCAGAGCCCCCTGCCTTCACAGAGACCCCTGTTTAGATGGTGGGAAACTTGGAGGATGCGGGGGAGGCGGACAGGAGGCAGGCGGGGTGGCGCTTCCCTCTGCTCTCGATGTCACTGGAGTAAAACAATTCCAAAGCCAGCCACTGAGAAGTTCTGACCTGCTCCAAACCCTGTAGGGCTCAGTGGACTCCCTCAAATTCAGATCAGAGCTATAATTCACTACAATCCCCCCAAAATCTCCCAGAGCCTCTGCTCTGCATCTATGAAGCGAGGACAAGAGGAACTCTCCGGCAGGGGTGATAGGAGGGTTAAGCGACGTCCCCCCATCCACGTGAAGGATGGTGGTGGCGCTGTCAACGCCAGTGCCCGCTTACAACAACACTGAGTGCCCCTGTCCTTGCAGGATCTCCACACACACAGCAAGCACACGCCTGAGAGTTCCGCAGAGAGCGCAGGCACAGCGTGCGGCAGGCACTCTTCCAGCGCTTCGTGAGCACGGGCTTTTTTAGTTTGCACAGCAGCTCCGGGAGGCGGGTCCCCAGAACACCCCCATTCTGCAGGGGAGACGGTGAGGTACAGAGCGGTGGGAGGATGCGTCCAGGCTGCAGAGCCAGGGAGTCAGGCTGAGATGGGCGGGTACAAGAAAGAAGGAGAGAAATGGCGCGAAAAGGAGGTGTGACAGAGACAGAGAAGCAGAAACACACACACACACACACACAAAACAAGCGGAGATGTGACGAAGAGGTGACGACACGAGGTCAGAGAGATGACAGCTACAGGGGTGAGCAGAGGCCAGGAGGAGCCGCTCTGTCTGCCCCCAGTGTCCGGTGGGCCTCCTCCCGGGCTCTCCACGCCCACCCCTTGCTGTTCCTGTCCTGCCCGGCCCCCCCCTCAACTCCTTTCCATGTCCAGTGGCGGTCTGCCCAGGTGGCACGCACACGACCCGGTGCCCGGCTGCAAGCCCCTCACCCCCAGAAGTGTACCCATCTGCCCCAGAGACCCTCGGGACACCCTAGCAGGCTGCCCCCACCTCTGGCCTTCTCTGTCCTAAAAGGGCCGGTCCCAGGGACAGGGACCAGCCCCACTTGTGACTCGATCAACCCACACCTCCCCCCGACACACACACAGCTCTGGCTCTGGGGCTGCCAAGCCCTGGGGCCAGGAGGGACAGAGCCCTACATACTCTGTCTCTCTGCTCCTGCTCCCCCCGCCCCAGCGGGTGAGGGTGTAAACCAGGAGGGTCCCCCTGAGCAGGCTCCATAACTCAGCCAGCCAGCGGAGGCCGATATTTAAATCATAGCTTACTTTGCTTTGTGTGAGGGAATTTATTAGCCTACCACATAAATGTTTTATTCATTAGGCCATGTAAATAATGCATGCCTGTTTCCATGGAGACTTAACCCTTCCGCTCTCAGAGCCCCAGCCTGCCCTGGCCTCCTGCCTTTGTATTATCTTTCCTTCTCCAGGTTCTGAAATGGCATGAGAAGACCAACAGCAAAACAATAATCTCCTATAGCATTATTATTATTGTTGTGATTATTAATCAATCACTTAAGGAGCCCTTCTGGGAGCCAGACACAGGGCTAGCAATTTACTCCCATAGCACCTCTGTCACATGCATTGCCATGAATCCCATTTTACAGATGAGAAGACTGATGCTCAGGGAAGAGAATACCATTGCCCAGGTCACACAAGGGCATGAAAGGAGCCAGGTCTTCTACGAGGCGTGACTGAAACCAAAGCCCCAGGTTGCCTGCCTGGGCCCCTGCCAGGGCTCTCAGAGCAAGCAGGAGGCTGCTTAGGGAGGCCTGGCAGGAAGTTTCCCCTCGCTCAGCCTTCCTCAGCCATCTCACTTGGAATATCCCCGTGACCTGCAGACTCCGAGTCTGCCCCTGCCCTAAGGCTTACTGAGATGGTAGTGTTCACCCAGACCAAGCCCCAGGAACCAGTGCATAAACTGAGACCCTGTGACACATGGAGATCTGCCAGAGGCCACACTGCAAACCCCAGCCGATCAGCCCTTGAATCCTGACTGCCCCCTTCATCTCCTGAGCTGCCTCTTCTGGAAACTTCTGAGGTCCAACGGCAAGCACGCTGGCCCCCTCCCCACTTCACAGACGGGAACCCTGAGGCATTGAGGTTAAGAGCCTGGCACGGGGTTACCGGCAAATTGGCCATGCGGGCATGTGGGGAGGCCCGGGCAGGCCCCTCATTCCTCCTGTCACGTCTCACTGCTCTGCTCAGTGAGCGTGGGGTACACAGGCCACCTCTGCCACCCTGGCTGCTTGTTAGGCAGCTTCCACCCGAGCCCCCTTGGCCCCTCGATGACGGCAGTGCACGGAGGCGACCTCACCTCCCGTGACCGTCATCAGGGGCGCCCTGCTCCCCTCCTGTGGCCCCCTCAGCCTTAACAGAAAAATCACACACGAGCTCAGAGCTGCCTGTGGAGAATGGCCGGCCCACTGGCGCCTGCAGATCACACCCTTAAGCGAGGCCTCTCTGACCTCCTGCTCTCCTGTGCTCAGATGTGGTCTTTAGTGCTCCCTGGCTCACCAAGGATGATACAGCATGGAGTGGGCCCAGGACCTCACCCACTGCTTGAGCAGCCCTGGGAGGAGCACCTAGGTTGCCTGATTTCCAGGTGAGGACTTCAGGTTCAGAGAGGTGAAGAAACCTGGCCATGGCACACAGCCAGCAACTGTCAAAACCCCAGGGCTAGAGCCAGGTTGGAATATCCATCTCTCCCTTCCCCAGCCCTTTGCCCCTCACCCCCTAAGGGACAGACCTCAGGTGGCTAGCGGCACTGTCGCTCCTACTGGGTACCTAGGAGAGAAATTGTCTCCCCTTTTCCCTACCTTTCCCTTCTGCTCAGTCAAGAAAAAAGACTCTGGCATTAGCTTGTGGCGGCCTCTCCAAAGCCGCAAATCACCCTCCTACACAGAGATGCAGGGCCTGGCTGGGCCCCCCGCAGGCTGTGGACCCAGGCTGGAACCTAATACCCCTGTCGTGCTTTCAATCTATTTATTGTTATAGTTGCCTCCGTCTATAGCATGCAATGCCTTTTTCCCCTTAATAACAGTAATGATAAAAAAACACAGCTGAGACATATCCAGCCCTCATGAGAAGCCCGGCATTATTCTGAGCTTTGCATATTTTAACATCTCAAACACCCTGTAGGGTAAGACCATTATGACCCCTGCTGCAGAGACAAGGAAACTGAGGCACAGGGAGGTTAGGACTGACCCCAAGCTCACATAGCTAAGAAGTACCAGAGCCACGATTTGAATCTTTCATCACCGCCGTGTCTCCAACAATGAGGTAAATTTTTCTTTTAAAATAAACTTTTATTTAAAAAAAACCTTTGTAGTACATATTTAAAAAAAATCATGTGTGCAGGAGCACACAGATATACCAAAAATTATAAAGACAACACAGAAGTGTCTGCCTGCCCGGACCCAGGCATGATGTCATCTGCCATAGGCCCCACCCCCTTGGCTCAGAGCCAGTAAGAATGAAGCCTGATTTGAAGCATCACATTGGTCCCACCCAAAGCCCATTTGGGGCCTGGCAGAGGCCCCACCCTCAGGCCTGGAGCCAATTAAATAAAGCCTTGGCTTGAGATACTCATTTGTCCTAAATCCATCTACAGAAGGCAAGGGGCATCTATCTGGCAGGCATCATCTAAGCTTTTTGCAGCCCCTCACTGGTAGATACGAATGAATTGTGCTACATGGCTCAGCCATCAGTCAGTGGTAGGATCATCTCTGTCTTCCAGATATAGCTGTATCTGTGGCCCACTCTTCCCCTGGAGTTGTCCTTTATTCCAGCCTGTGGAACTCCCTGTTTATGCCTCACCCAAGAGAGGAGGGTTAAGGGTTTCTCCACCTGCACAGGAGGGAATGACGGTGCCCCTCTCCTCCCTTGGCTGGAGAAACCAGTTTGGTGGACTCTGCACATGGGTTCAACCCAAGACTCCGTCCCTAAGTGGCAGATGCATAAAATGCATGTCAGCATCAGGACAAGAATGGGGGATGCGGGGGCACTAGGGGGCCAGAATGCAAGGAGGTACTCACCCTGGGTGGCACTCACCTGCTCCTGAACATGAGCAGCTCTTTGTCTGCCCAGCTCCTCTCCCCCAGCCCCAGCCCAGTACATGGACAGGTACTCCCCGGCATCATCCTAATGTCTTGTTCCTTGGTCACCTGTGAGCAGGAAGACTTCATTTCATGCACCTGCATACCTGTGACCTTTGACCTTCTATGGGCATGACCCACACTTCCCTGGCACACACCCCTTGTCCCATAAGCACACTGGCAGGGGACAGCCTCCTGTCAGCTCCAGGATTCTCTAGGAACAAGGAAATGGTGTGCAATCACCCACAGTTCTCTCCCGCCCTACCATGTTAGGTTGTGTGAAAGCTGCAAGCCCTCTGTCTATCTGCCTGCAGCGCCCCAAAAGCTGACGACACACAGGGCTGGTGCAGACTGGAGAGAAGCTTGGCTACTGCCCTGAGTGCCCAGCGTCTTTAGCAAAATGGCCCTCTGCTGCAGAGATGGACACATCTCTCCGTGGCTCATGGGGCCAGGAGGGGATAGGCATATTTTTTCTGAGTAGTGCTCGTTTGTGATACAAATGAATGCACTCACTGTGGGAGGTTGGTTCATATACATAGCACATCTTAGTCACTTTTACTTCCCTTCCCCTCTTCTTCCTCCCTCTCCTGCCTCCTGTAGACCCCCTTCCCACTTCTAAAAGATCTCCACCTGGCGTCCTATCATCTGTCTTTTATTTTACTCTTTAAATTGTTTTTACTTTGGGGTTTTCCTATAAGAACAACCATTGGTATTTAACCGCCTGTGTCTCACATATTTCACTTAGCGTTAAGGTCTGGAGGTGCATGCATTTCCCTACCAGTGACTCACCTTTGTCCTTCTTTCTGGCTCAGCCTTCTCCCTGGGGTATAAACACCACATTTTCTTTACCCATTGATCCATTAATGGACATACGGGCCCTTTCCAAGGTTTAGCTGTTGTAAGTTGTGCTTCTATAAACGTGGATACGCCTGTATCACTGTACTATGGTGTCTTTACCTCTTTGGGGAAGATATTCTGAAAAGGTATAGCTGGGCTGGATTAAATGGAATTTTGATTTTTAGTTTTTCAAGGAATCCCGGTAATGATGTTCGCATTGCTTGTACTAGCTTACATTCGTGCCAACGGTGGAGAAGGGTTCCTTGTTCCCCACGCCCTCATCAGCATTGGGGGGCGGGATGTGATGATAGTCATCCTTTCTGGAGTAAGACGGAATTTCAGTGTGGTTGATTTTCATTTACTGCGTGGCCAAAGGTGCTGAGCATGTTTTCATGTTTTTATTGGTCATTTGTACTTCTTTTGAGATGCATGTGTTCATTCCAACTGTTCATTTTTTGGTGTTGTGTTTTGAGATATAGTTTAAACTGGGCTTAAACTCATTATGTAACCCAGGCTGGCCTTGAACTTGTGGTGATCCTCCTGCCTCAGCCTCCCAAGTACTGGAATTACAGGCATGCATCACCAACTTTCAATGACTCATTTTTGGATTGGGTCTTTTATTTTTGGGGGGAATCTAGTTTTTTTAGTTCTTTATTTGTTCTACATATTGGTCCTCAGAACGGACATATTCGTGTCCTTCACCCTCAACCTATTTGCGCTAATCTCCTTTCTCCCGTAAAGGTCATGGACACAGAGCCCCATTTCTTCAGCCCCACCCATGAGTGGTCAGTCCCTAAACCCCCAGCTCAGGGAGTGGCCCTCATGAGGCCACCATGTACCAAGTGCTGCTCATCCTGTCCTAGGCACAATGCCTGGGGGCAAAATGCCACCATACCCATTGCATAGGGAACAAAAATCCATCGGCAAGGGCTAAGAATTTGCCGTGGGCCATGCAGCTTCTAAGTGTAGAGCCCAAGTAAGATCCAAACCTCAGTCTACAGTGCTCTGCTACTCTGGTGCCAGATGAGGGAAGCCATCAGGACTCGCAGGTTCCCTTCATCCCGTGGTTTCTCAGCTCAGGACTGGCAGTGCAAAGCTCTGTTTCCAGGAAGTGTGCAGATATTCAGACCCTTAGAACCCAAAGAATCCAGAGTCTCCCGGAGCTCTGTGTTATAGTTAAGGTCCTGCTTGAGGCCTCCTCACTCCTCTCCCCGCCTCTCTCTCCTCCACTCCCAGCAGGCTCTGGCAGCCACTGCACCTTCCCACCAGCTTAAAGAGATCCCAGCTTCTCCCTCCCATCGCTCTTTGCTTAGTGTCTCTGGAAAGACCATAGCACTTGCCCAAGCTACCAGCTCCCCAGAGCAGAGAAACTGGAAATTTCTGCGACTGTGACTTAAACTTTGGCCAAAGGGATTAATTTCAGTAACACCAGCTGCTGTGCCAGGAGCTTTTGCATGCCTTGCCCAAGGAGAAGTAACAATATCTCCACTTTATACAGGGGCAAATGGGGCCTCCCAAGGCTTTCATGAGGGTCCTGCCTCCCCAGGGATGTGAGATACCGCCAGAGCAATTGATGCCCAAATCAGAGGCCATCCCAGGAAGACTCATAGATCAAGATCAAGATGTGTCAGTAACATGGGACCAGGAGGGGATGATGGTCAGGAGGGTTGGGTCACTTCCTGTGGTGAGGAGGTGCGGCACAGACCAGGATGGGGCTGCCCACCTGTCTGAATCTCTAAGGATCCAGCCTCGCATAGCTGCCCCTGGGCTCCCTGCTACATGGGCTTAGACCAGGGAGGTTCCATCCCGGTGGTAGATCCAGAATCCTTAGTGCCTAGGTGGGGTTGGGAAGCCCTGGCTGCTCCTTGAAACTCATGCTGCCTTCCTGATGCACAATGAGTGTCAACACGAAGCCTCCGGGTGCTCCTCCCATAGGCAGGCACTTGCCCGGTTTTTCACAGCCCCAGCCGCTCTGGTCTATGCTGAGGACACACACTTCTGGCTTGTTCCCAGGCTTCTTTGGTGTTTGCATCAAGCAATCTATGAACTTGAACATAGTAGACAATTCTAGAGGTGGGTGTCAGGCTCCTACCCCACCTGGCCTGGAAGTCACTCTTCTAGGGATGAGCCTGGAAGTCACGTTGAGGAGATGGCATACACAGTGGTCAGGTGCGAAGGATCCGAATGCGAAACTCAAGGTCCAGCTCAGCCATACACCAGCTACGTGACCTTGACCATGTGTCTTAAACTCTCTGTGGCTCATCCGTAGCACCTCTCCCATAAGGGTGGTGTGTGAAAGCGAAACATCACAGCAAGCACTCTGTAGATGTTAGCTGGGATCGTCATCATCACTGAGGTCTTCCTCATCCATATTACAATTGCAATGTGGCTCTAGCTATCCTTGATTGGGCAAGAGAGGAACACGTGACAATTAGGGACAATTAAATCCTCAGCCCAAGGAATGGAGAACTTTTGCCCCCACTGATAGGACACAAATAAGTCCTGGTTTGCCCTGATGACAGGGAAACACAGAGTCCATGAGGAGACCCTGTGAGCCCTTGGCTGGAGAAGCAAGGAGACCCCAAGTGCAGAGAAGGATGAAATGGACATACATGGAGGTGCTTAACTGAGAGGTGCTTTTGCTCCAGAAACAAAGACACCAGGGCAGGGCTGCTGCATGGACCTGATGGCTCCCTGACCTGGATCCTGAGCTGCGTTTCCTGGCCTACAGTTCCTAGAGATAACCCTGCTCCTTGAAGTAAGTGCCCCTTTAGAGCTTAAACTTGGTGGGATGGGTTTGGTTATTTGTTTCTGAAAAGGCAAGCGTTCATTCCTGCCCTAGAAAGCAAAAAGGTAGAAAGTGAGTGATGCTGAAGAGAATTTGCCATGGGAACCCCTCCTGCTTGCAGGGGGATGAGGAGCTTCCCCCATTGGCTATCCTGGCAACTGTATGCCAACATAGTCCCAAGGAGGGTTGAGACAGGCAGGAGACAAAGCCCAGCAGAGGGCCATCGCCTCTTCCAGGACTCTTCACCCTCTCAGCCACTCCTCTCTCCTTCTGCAGCTTTCTTACCACGTTTTTGTTTGTTTGTTTGGTTGGTTGGTTTAGTTTAGTTTGGTTGGGGGGGGTTGGTACTAGGACTTGAACTCAGGACCTTGCAATTGCTAGCAGGTGCCTAAGGCTTTCTTAATGACCAGCTGAGCTCAGGTGCCGTCCTTGCAACTCCTTCCTCCACAGAACCACCAGCCCCTGCAATGGTCTCCTGCTTGGCTCCTTCTCCCATCTGAATGCCAAGGATGTCACACCTGTCCCTCCAGCCCCAAGCCCTATGGTTGTGCAGACTCAGGAACACAGAAGCCTTCTCCATGGCTGGCTGGGATGTCCAAGCCTCCCCCAAAACCAACAAACTCACACTGAGCTCACTCCTTCCACTAAAGAAAGCCTGTCTGCTCTCTCCCTCTCTTAGTGAATAATGTCCTCTGGTTTCTAGTTCCTTCAGCAATAAACATCCAGGAGAGATCACTCTCTCCTGCAAGTAAACCTCATTAGCCAGTCCTGTCTATTCCACCTTTTACACATCTTTCCCATCTGACCCCTCTCCCCAGCCCCTAGTCACTGCCACAGCCCAGATACACATGATTGTTCACCTGGGCCTTCCAATCAGATGCAGAAGCTCAATAAATCTTTTTCAATAAATAAACCTCATTTAAAGTCTGAAATACAAGAACAAGGCCCTACCTGACCTGACTCAGAAACAGCTCAATGCCCAACCCAGAACCCAAATCTCGGCTGAAAAACTAGAGCACTTGTCTGGTTCTGAATCAAAATTCTCTCCCGAAATTCAGAGGATGAAGCCAGAAGACCCTGCACCTAGCTCATCCCTTGGTCCAGAGAGTCACAAATGGCTCAATCCCTTCTACCAAGATCCCTTATTGCATTTTAGTCAAAGAAAAACAAGTGTCGATGGGGAGAGGGTTAACAGTTTATTCTATTTTTTCTGAGTGATTTTATCACTGTCGTTAGAACATTCATTGAAGTAAGTGAGGAATCCATCACAGGCTGACAGCAGTGTGCAGACTAATGGCTGTTAGATGGTAATAATTTTTAATATGATTTTTATTTCACTTAATTTCATATGTGCTTGACAAAAGGTCCCCAGTCACTGGGGAGCAGTGCAGAACTGGGAATATGCTCACAGGAAGATCTATTAAGCCAGGTGCTGGAAGCATTTCAGAGAAACAACTTTGCCTGGGCTGGGGGCAGTCAGGAAGTTGGTAAGGAGTAGGGAGCCAGTCGCTGGCAGGATGTCGGCCTCATCCCCACAGGGATGCCTTGTGATGCCGGAACCAGGGACACAGGCATCCCACATCCACACAGACTTGCCGGAGCACATGCAGAGAGACGTCTCATCTCGAGAGAGGACACAGAGCCACACACGATAAGCCACACTCCCCGAATTTTTACAGTGGGATAGGATTATGCACATAAACATGGAAGGTGCAAGGGGAGGGCAGGAGGGAGGATGCAGAGGGAAGGAAATGGAGGGGAAAATGGAAAGGAGAGAGGGCGAGAAAAACGGAAAGACAGAAAGAGCTGACCCAACATCTTTGTTGAGACTGTGTGTCTGGAAGCCTCGGTAAAAGGCACTCAGCCATGGCCTTGGCCCCTGTCCTTACACCAGCAGGGATATGAACCGGATCAGAAAGTCCTGCATTTGTCTATGCAGCGCACCTCAGACACAGAGATGTCAAACCAATCCTAAGTCCCCGGGGCAGACAAAGAAAGAGCCTAGCGTTGCCCCAGGATGATTTTGCTCGAAGGCAAGCCCTGAAGAAGCAGAAGAGTGGACAGGTCTATCTCTCTTTGGTCCTCCCTAGATGAGGGACAGAGCAGTGCCCACTACAGCCTGGTGGAGACAGGTGTTGTGCACTCCTGGCCACAAACCTACCCAGGGGCTTCTTCCTGAAGAACTTGGTTTATTGTTCTTTTAGTCTTGTGCTGAAGAAGCTCTGGTGTTATGACCAAGAGAGAAGATTCTAAGTCAGTGATGGTGAAACTTTTAGAGTTTTCAGTGGTAAAAACAGCCTGCCGTGGCCCACATGCTATAGGTTCAATACCACTACGCTAAACCATACTGCCTGTGTTCAAGCCCCAGCTCTGCCTCCACCGGTGATCTGGATTCAGCTGAGCTGCGCAACTTCTCCATGCCGGCTTCCTGCTTCATAGAATTGTAGGGAAATTGCAACAATGAGGTGAAACAGCTCGGATCTCAGAAAAGGTTACCTACTGTGATTTCCACTGCGATTATTTTCTTCCAGTTTCTTCTGGAAAGGGTGGGAATTCGTTTTTTTTCAGGTTCTCTTAGGATGCAGGGGGAATGTTTTAATGCCGAGGAAGTCGCTTCATGGTGCCACTCTTCCTCAAGACTTTCTCTTCTCCTGCCTGATTTTGGATCCCTCGTTACTGCAGGATTGAGAGAGGTCAGACTAAACCTTCTAAGGTTGATCATTGCCTACAGAAAGACTCTCTCTCTCTCTCTCTCTCTCTCTCTCTCTCTCTCTCTCTCTCTCTCTCTCTCTCTCTCTCTCTCTCTCTCTCTCCACACACTCCTTCTAGTCCCCAAGGAGCCTCAGGCCAGTCCGACTTCCCCCAGTGTAGAAGTCAGGGGAAGACGGTCAGGACCGTGGACAGCAACAGGCCTCTGTCCGTGGTGCTGCCGCGGCCTCTTCCTTCCCTCACCGCAGTGTCCACAGCACACGTACCCTTCCACCTACCACCCAGAAGGGTACGCAGCTCACGTACCCTTTCACCTACCACTGAGACTACATGAGGAGTGCGAAGCTCTGCATCTGAAGAGCTCTTAAGTAAAGAGTATTGTTGAGAGTCCAGCAGCAGGTCCCTCCTCATTCCCCCAGGAGGCATCTTTGAACTCTTACTCTCTTTCCCATCCTCAGAAGTCAGCCAAAATGGGCTAAGAAATGGTCCAAAGAAGCAGACGGTGCCCACATTTATTGCACATGAACTTTCGGATAGGGTTTGTGATGTATAACTATCAATATCAATAAAAATCCCCAGTTAATACTTCAATAACCCTAAGTCACTGCTAGTGTTATCTCCGTCCTGCAGATGAAAAACCTAGAGATCAGAGAGGCTATTTGCTCACTCAAGTTCACACAGCAAGAGGTGGAAGAGCAGGAACTGATACATGCCTAGCTTGGGAACTCCAGTGGTCCAGTCTTAATGATTTGCATGGTCATCATCCTTGTTGCCTATACTTGATAAAGAAGAAACCCAGTGAATGTCTGCTGATGAATAGATGAATGAATATATGACCCCAAAGCCAGTGTCCTGGTTCCTTCACTGCTATCTCCTGGAGGAGAGAAGTTCACCTTCAAATTTGTGTCTTAAGATACTGACTTTCCTCCACCTGTGGCCAATGGCAGAATCTTTCTCTCCACCAAGAAATCCCTTGAAGCCTGACACAAGCTTCTATTTCCCCTCCACAGGACTTGGCCATCTTGAATCTCCCTGAATCCAAGACAGAATGTCCTGAGATCTGACTCCCATGCCCTGGAGCAGATGACTGCTGTGAAGCTCCCAGCAAAGCCACGCCGACCCCGCTCCTTCAGCTGGAGCTACGGTGAAAAGCCATAAGTGCCCTAAAACAGTAATTGTCATTATCATTCCTATGGGACATCAGGGTTGTCTCCAACTTGGTATCTACTAGGGACAAATTTAAGCTGGTTTCCAAAGTGGAGGCAGGTCCATGAGAGGAGCACACCCCAGTAGTGAGAGGGACGTGACTGCTTTTACACAAGAGTGGAAATGACTTGCAGGGCCTCCGCCTCCCATCCAGTGCATGAGCTCCGAATTTATCCCCTAGGCTTGGGATGCAGGAGTTCACATATGGGCCCATAGCCCATTTCTTCCACCCACAAGTTGCATGCCTTTGCACAAGTTATTAATCTCTCTGGCCCCAGTATCTTCAGTTGTAAAATGGAATAATAGAATCCAACCTACCTCAGGGAGTGTTGTAAGGATTAAATGAGTGAATGATTGTGAAGAGCTTAGATCAGGGCACGGGGCATAGCGAAGGCTATGGAAGCACTAGGCAGTGATGGCATCAAGTCCACCAGAGGATGCCAGCAAGTTGGGGGAGGGGTGGGTGGGATTCAACCTGACTTCACACCTGCTTCTAGGTCACTGACTCCCAGCCCAAGCTGACACAGCTCAGCCTCCATCTCAACCTCCAGGCAGGCAAGAAGCTCCTGTGCTTCTTCCCTCGGGAAAGGGACAGTTGCACTCACCATTAATTGGGCACTTAGCTTGCTGAGTGCTCAGCATGCATCCTGCCATCCACATCCTCACAATACCCCTGCTGTGCTGGATCATTCTATGATCTCCACTTTCCAGCAGAGGATACTGAGGGTCATGGAGGTTTAAACCCAGGAGGAATGACTCCAGGCAGGGCACAATCTCTGACCCACTTGGCTCATGCACAAAGAATTTGAGGTGGCCCTTTCCCAGCATCCTTTGTTCCCTCAACCCCTGTCTGGCTGTACTGTGAAACAGTGTCCCCAAACCTCTCCTTCCCACTCCCCCCTTGGCTTTGCTCACTTTAAGATCTTGCTGATGTAAACCAGGCATGGTGGCGCATGCCTGTAATCCCAGCACTTGAGGCTGAGGCGGGGGGATCACTGTGAGTTCAAGGCCAACCTGGGCTACAAGGTGAGGTCAAGGCCAGCCCTAACTGCATAGTGAGAACCTGTCTCAAAAAGACAAAAAAAAAAAAAAAAAAGATTTTGCTGATGACAAATTCTGGTTCTGGTACACCAACTGGGACATCAGACATCCCAGCCACAAAGGGACAAGTTTGAGTATCTCGGGCCATCCCTCTTGAATCCCTCTCAAGACAGGCCCTGTCTGGTGTCACTGAGAGGACAGCACCGGGCCTCCTCTTTCAGCCCCTCCCACCCCATTGCCTGACTCTCTCCTTCAGAGAAGGGTCATTAGAAGGTGGCTACCCCTTTACCTCCCACTTGGGCCGGGCACGGGGCTCTCTGCTCCTATTTTCCCATCCATGGGGTGGAGTGGGTTCCCCCTCTCAGATCCAGCTGGGCTGCCCCCAGATGGACCTGAGCCCCGAGTGTGCCCCCAGCCCCGGGGGTGGGACAGGAGAAAGGAGCAAGAGGCTCTCAGAAAGCGAAGGGAACACCGCCTTTGCTGAGCCCCTCCTCTTTCTGCCATAAGATTAACTGGACCGTTTATGGAAAGTGTAATTTGGCAGTTAAACGACAAGCGTTTTGGAGTCAGACGGAGATGCACAGACGGGTCCAGGTCTGAACCCTGTCTCTCATGGACGGGTCACCCCACGTCACAGAGCCTCAGCTTCTCAGTTACGAGGTCAATGAAGTGAGCAGCACCTTCCATACCAGGGTCTCCGGGGATGCAATAAGTTCACAAAAGGGAAGCCTCTAGCCAGAGTGAGTCAAAAGCCCCAAACATCACTCTCTCAGGGAGAAAAGGTGAGAAGAGAGTGGGCTCAAACAGTCCTCACCTGGATTCCACCCTACAAGGCTGCTCAGAGGGACCCCGCATGTCCCACCAGAACAAGACAGCAAACGGTTGCTCCTTTGGAAGGTGGCTCCTGGAAACTTCAGACAAAGAGTTACCGTACAACCTGGTGATTCCACTCCTACGTGTGTCAGGAGAACTGGACGCGCTTGTGTGCTTATGCACACTTCAGATGCAAAGGTTTGTAGAAGAGTGTTCAGAGCAGCAGGAGTCACAGAAGACAAAAGTGGGAACCGCCCAGAAACCATCCACCCATGAACGAATGGGCGAGCAAATGTGGTCTATCCCTACAGTGGAGTGTGATTGGGGGGTAGAATGGAGCAAAGCTGGCATGTGCCGCGGCGTGGACAAACTCTGAAAACATCACTCTGCGTAAGAGACCAGACACAAAGGCCTCTCGTCATATGAGTCTGTTTGCAACGAAATCTCCAGAAAAGCCATAGAGACCCAAAGTAGATGCATGCTTCCTGGGGGCTGAAGGACAAGAGGATGGGAAATGCCTGCTTGCTTAGTGGGCGGGGGGTGTTCTTCCAAGGTAGTGGTAGTGTCCAGAATTAGATAATACTGATGGTTACACAACCTCATAAATACACCAAAAGCCATGGAATTGCACACTTACAAGGGTAAATTTTATGGCATATGAAATATATTTTTAAAAAAGACTGGTTGATCAGAATCTGAGCACTGGGCAGTGCCCTGAAGTCCTTCCTCACAAACCCAGGGCATATGCAGAGCGCTGAGAGCCCTGGCCCTACAGGAAATGTGGTCACAGGCTCTAGGTCTCTGCTCAGGGCCAGCGGGTAGAACAGTCCTGGAACAAGCGTCTCCCAAGGCAGTGGGGACAGTAAAGAGAGGGCCGAATGTCAGACAGTCCCACCTCCAATCGCTCGCTGAACCCCTGAAGACCTCATGATCTCAGGAAGGTCATGTTTCTCTCTGATTCTTAGCTTCTGTGTCTGTGAAATGGGAGCAATTACTCACTTCACCAGGCCATCACAAAAATTCAATAAGAGCAGCAGGTAAATTGGCTGGTACGGCGCTATGGTCACACACATGGGCCAGTAATAGCACTGATCTCTCCTTAAGTTCTTCCACTGCTCCGAGGGGAATTCTCACCCCTGCTTTGAGGATTTGCCTGTACCCCACCCCCACAATGCCAAGGTTCAGGAAGGCTGGGGAGCAGTAGGGGGTGTCATGGTGGATCACTTGGGGTTTGGGGCCGTTTGAGGGCTGGCCAAGAAACAGAGAGCAGATGTTGGGAGGGTTTAGGAAGAGAGCTTTCCAGACCTGGTCACTCGCTGGCTGGGGCTGGACAAAGGCCAGGGGAATGGAGGAGGACCAGCCTTTCCAGCTTTCTGCTCGGTGAGCAGGCATCTGGGGGTGCTGGATTCTGGGTCACAGTGGGGAGAAGAGCCGGGGTCACAGAGAGCTCTGGGCTGGAGGGCGAGTGTGGCAGTGACCAGGATGGAAGAGGGAGGAGGTTTCATGGGAGGAGAGAGGAGAGAGCAGGGCTAAGGGTGAAGAACTGACTGAGAAACAGTGCAGGTAAGAAGCCAGTGGAGAAGCGGGACCTGGAACAGCTGGCAGAGACACAGGCAGGGGGTCAGAGCCCAGCCCAGGGACCACAGTGAGGATGGGCGTCCAAGGGGCCGAGAGACGGAAAGGACAGTGTCCATTACAGCACTGAATCTCACCTCAGGGAGGTGACTGGTTTCCCGGGTGGCAGAGGGGGCACTGAAGACAGCAGGCCAAGGCTGATGTGGTGGAGAGGCAGACATAGGGTCTGGGGGCTCCTGAGAAGGATGTTGGCGGGGTCAAAGAGAAGAAGAGGAAGTGCTGTTGGTTGGGACCTGAGGGCCCTTGAGCTTCTAGGCAGAGTTGGTCCCTTCCTTCTGGGAGAGCATTGCCTTGGTGGGGCGCTGATCACCTCTGCTCAGCACCAGCTGACTCGTGCATAGGGCATGACAGATTGCAGGGCCTGGGGTTTTCTTGTGTATATTTGCAGCTGCAGGGCCTGGTAGAGGGAAAAGAGAAGGCTTCCTGCCAGGCAGGCAGGCAGGCAAGAAGCCAGATAGAAGCCTCCAGACAGACAGTCTGACAAAGCACCACCAGAACGTGCATGCAAGACCACTGAGAGATCTGCCCCTCCTGTTCCTGTGAGTGCCCCCCATTCCCACCACTGACACCTCCAGCCTCGAGCACAGATTTATCTCCAAATGCCGCTACCATCTCACTATTGGATTTGTAATCACAGGCTCCAATGTTCACGGGATAAATATACTAACAAACTAATTGTTTGTTAGCTCTGAGGTTGGAGCAATCAACACGTCCAACATGAGATATGGGCTACTCGCCGGCTGGAGTCCGGGCTGTCCCAAGGCTCCAGGGTCTGGTGCCATGGACATCCCATGGGCCCAGGCTGGGTGCTGGCCCACCCATGCGGGGGTGGCATGGGTAGGAGGGCTTCCCAAACGCACTGGCAAGCAGCCGTTGCTGCCCCTGCCTGAGCCTCATCAGTGGCAGACATAAACTAACTCAGTTCCTGGGGACCCCAGAGGAACAGCAGGAACTGTTTGGTAGAGAATTATAGCTGTGGGTGAAATTAGATGTACTCTGAGCCCCAAGGCTGAGAGAAATAAAAAGCATTTTAAATGGAGTGTAGAATTCATATTCCTCAGTCACCTTCCAATAAATAAATCTTGTACCATTTTTTTTCCGTAAACAGTGGTTACACTCGGCTTCTATTGTCTCCACATTCCATATGCCAATTGGCTGGGAGTGGCAGGATGGTGCTGGGGTGGGAGGGAAGAAAGTGGGGTAAACCTGAAATTGGGGGCTTCGGAGACCTGCTGGCCTTCCTGGAGTCGCCCCCAGCTTAAGGAATCACCTGGAGGATCCTGGCATCAGAGCCCAGCCTTGGACACCCCCTGGGAATTCTTCATGCAAGATGAGTGAAACAGATCTCCTAGCCACCCAAAATTTGAGACTTGGGGTCCGGGGTGTCCCCGGCTCTCCCAGTCAGCATCCTCCAGGAAATTAAAAGCCCATAAGGACTAGCAGCTGGGAACCACAGAGAAGCCCTGCAGGCCCCTTCCCGGAAGCTCCGTTTTGTTTTTTTTAAAAGCTTTTCCTTCCAGTTGCAAAAATGGTGCCTCCTCACCCGAAAGATGTAGAAAACAGAAAACTGCAAAGAAGAAAAATATCACAAGCAACCCTATCACCCTGCAAAAAATAACCCCTGCTGGTATTTTGGTATTTTTCCTTCCAGACTTTTTTCGGGATGGATATGCACATAAATAAATACATTGTTTCACACAAAAGAAATAATCCGTACATTTGTCAAGTGCCCAACACGGACCAGGTACTGTTTCAGGCATTTTGAATATAGTATCTCTGAATCTTACAACAATCCCACAAATAAAAATAAAAGGAATTCACGTTAAATATGTCTACTAAGCAGCAGCACTAGGAGAAACAACAGAGGCTCCTCTTTCGCACGGCCTTAGCGTAGACCCGGCACATTCCGTGCACACCCGCACACTCACATGCACATCCTCTTTCTGCACCCGAGAGGCAAGAGCCATTGTCATCCCTCAGGGAGGTGAGGGGACCTCCCACGCCACAAGGATTGTAGGGACAAAGCCGCAGGGCAAAGCTGGGGTCACATGGCCCCAAGCGTGTGTGCTCCCAGCTCCCAGTCACCCTTAGCTCTGTGCCTCCAACTCTGACCACCATGAATGTCACCCAGAAGCCTTGCCCTGGCCCTTGGGCAGTGGGTCCAGGACCCTCATGTTGAGTTCATCTTCTCCCATCTGCATGAGCCATTGGTACTGCAGAAAAGGTCCATTTCCCTTACACTGAGACTGAGGCTTCGGCAGCTGCCCTGATCCTGCCCTGGCAGCTGGGAGCAGGAAGGCAAAAGAGAGAACTGGCAAAGAGGGAAAGTTTGGGCTCAGACAGACAGCTGCAGTCCCAAGTTGGCCACTTACTAGCTATGTGTCCTGAGGGAAGTCACTGGCCCTCTCTGGGCCTTATACTCTTTAGCTTGAGAGTAGAGAGATAATAAATACTCTGCAGGGCTCTGTTGAAAACCACGCAGTCATTCCATGAAGTGCTTAGCACACAATATTGGCTCTCTTCAACATTCAGAACAAGATATTCAGGTCTGGGAGTGTAGCTCAGTGCTACAGCACTTGTCTAACACACATGAGGCCCCAGGTTTGGATTCCAGCACCAAAAAGAGAAGGAACAAGACATCCAGAAAGAACAAAGTCACACCACCAATCCCAAGCCAGGACCCTGGGACACACGTCCTGGCTCTTCCTGCCCCTGCTCTGTGACTGGCTGGCATGTACCCACTTTGCAGAACGCCAGGGAGCAGGTTGACTTCCCAAAAAACAAGGAAGAGAGAGGAGCTGGCCCCTTTACAGAGCTTCTCAGCACTATAATGACACCACCCTGCTTCCTGGGGGCAGAAACCCTGTGTGGTCATGGACCTGTGAATCCGTTCTCCCCACCAAAGGAGATGCAGTCAATGTCTTCTTTGAGTGGCAGTTGTTCCCCAATGGAACAGAGTGAGGAGGGACCAGGGAGGAGCCAACTGAGTGTTGGACACTCAGTTCTGCCTTTGATCACCCAAGTCTGTGGGTCATCACTACACCTCACTGGGCTGAAGCAGCCTGGGAGGCCTTCCTGGGGGAAGAGGGGCTGGGTGAGGAGAAATGAGTCTGAGTTAGAAGGAGAGCATGAGCTGAACCCCGATTCAGAGGCCACAGGATCTCACCCCGGGTTGTTGACTGACTCCTATAAGATTCTGTAGGAGACGGGTCCCCTCTCAGCCTCAGCTTTCCCTCTGTGAAATGGGGATTGCAACAGCCATTGAACTACAAGGGCTGAGCCAATAGAAACAAGTGCACCATGAACAAGTGAGTAGTTTACTCCAGGCCCACAGCAGCAGCTGACTCCGGGGTAGCCGGGACTCCCTTCTTCCCAGGGTCCTTGGTCATTTATTTTTGGTTAATTAAATGGTAAGATTTTCATGTCTGATTATTTACTGCCAGCCAGCTTCATTACCAGCTCCCCCATAAATCACACGGGGAGCCTGGCTCCAGCAAGCCCGCCTTGGCCTTGGCCTCCGCGCCGCTCCTAGGCAGAAGCCCCTGTTCCCAGCGGAGCTCAGCCTTCGGGGGCCAGAAGAAGTCGGAGCTGTGACATTTGCTGTCCTGAGAGTGGCACAGACTTCTCCCCCAGCCACAGCTCCAGTCCCAGTCCCAGCGCCAGCCCTGCACCATCAGGACAGGCCCCTGCGGTCTCTGAAAGGACCTACTCGTTGCTCACAGTCAGCTAGGAAGAGCGTGTCAGTGGGCCACAAGCTACTATGCACCGGCTCCTCTTGAGCCCATTGACACAGCAGAGCCATGCTTACAACAAGCATCTGAGGCCCAGATGGTCAAGCAACGTCCTGAGGCCCCACAGCCAGCTGTAGGGAGTGAGGATTCCAACCCAGCCGTCCAGCTGCAGGGTCCAGGCCCAATCACTGTGTTGAGTTAAAGAGCAGGCCTTGGGGTCAGACAGACCTGGGTGCAAGTTCCAGGTCTAATGTCTACAGGTATGACAAGACCTCCATTTCTATACCTCAGTTTCCTCAGGGAAAGCCCAAGGGATACAGGCCCCAGGGTGCTTCTCGAGCTCCAGGCTTCACTGCAGGATGGAAGACAAATAGGAGGGGACAACAAGCCAAGTAGCAAAGGCAGCCAGTAGCAGCACCCACCTGACCCGGACCCAGGGCCCACAGCTGTTCAGAGCTCCACCCCCAGCCCCCAGTGCCTGCTGGACACAAAGTGACTCTCAGCTCAGATCTGCTGGATGATGGAATAAATGAGTGAATGGTGAAGGGACAAACCCAAGTCAACAAGTCAACGGCTGAACGGGAGAATGAATGGACAAAGGGATGAACAAACAAGAGGCTGAGTGATTGAACCAATGGCTGAATGGAGGAACAAATAAATGAATGAGTGAATAAGCAAAAGAACATACCAGCCCTTGAATGAACCAGTGAGTAAACACTGGATGAACTGGAAAATACAAGAACCAGTGATCAGATAAACAAAGGAATGAATCGATGGTAAATTAACAAAGAGGAACCGTAGAATGGAAGGGGGAGGGGAGGAGAGGAGAGGAAAGAAAAGGAAAGAGGGAGGGAGGAAGAGAGGGGAGAGACGAGGATGGGTCGCCTGGCGCCAGGGCAGCCCTGGCATTGAACAGCTCCCAACAGTAACGTGGCCCCTCAGATTCTCGAACCTCCAGCCCCAGCCCCAGCCCCTCCACCCGATGCGGGTAGGCGCCTTCCCACGCACCCAGCAGGTCTGGAGCTCAGGGAGCCGGCTCGCTTCTGGCCGCCTTGAAAGCCAGGCCAGGAAGCGGTTGGCTTTGCCAAGTGCCCGGCCGAGTCTTTAACTATTACGTTAAGCATCTGCTTTGCCATTCACAGATCGGATAGCATTTTACCCCTGAGATATTTGATTTTATTACCTTCCAGGGAGAGGGCCAAGCAAGTGTTCTTATTGATTTGCACATTAAATATATTAGTAATAAAACAACATCTCCGTAAACCAATTGTAAAATCAATATTAATTGGTACCAAAATATCACAAGTAGTTGAATTACAATTAAGGGAGGGGTGAGTCCTGCCTTGGGGCACAGGGTGCAAAGGTCCCAGAAGAGAGAGGGGTAGGGAGACCAGATTTCAGAAGCAGGCAGAGCTGAGCCTGGATTTCCTCAGTGTCTTCATCTGCTTAATGGGGATAATCATTCTAACAGCCAAAGTTTGCTGAGGACTGAATGGGGTATGTGTACACAGGGCCTGGCAACAGATGGTGCCCAAGAAATGTTCTCCCCTCCTTGGTCTCTGCCCCAGCTGTAGGTCAGGTGTAAGTCACTCTCACTATAGTAAGAAAAAGCACTGCTGGCAATGGGGGTTGGATAGAGACACAGGCAAGGGGAGAACTTGGGGAAAGACAAGGAGCTAAGTGAGGGTCAGACTCTGGGAGAGGAATCTGGGAGGGCTTTTGGGAGTGGGGTGATAGCACCAACCCCTAAACAATGGGAAAGGAATCAAAGAAGGGGGCTTGGCATGTTGAAAGAAGGCCAGCTGCCACAATGCTGCCTTTATTTCTCCAACAAGGAAACACAAATCAGAGACTTGGGGCCACCTGCTGAGTGTGGGACTGTGGAAGTGTGGCCTGAGCCAGTGCTGCAGGCAGCCAAGTCCCTGGGGCCATCTCAAGTCACAGAAGCAGCAGAAGAGCCAGTCTCCCCCGCCCGTCCCACATCCCCCACAGCCCCTCACCCCCAGGTCCTCCAGGTGCCCTGGGGTGGCTCCTCACACCCAGGTCCACATGTGGTGTCTGTGTGCTCAGGGGTTGATTGCTGCAGCTCCTCAGTCGTGGTCACACCAGATCCTTCAACCACTTTGCCAGACAGACTCAAGCTCTGTTTTACAGATGAGGAAACCGAGGCTCAGCCGGAAGGCACTGGGTCCATCACACAGCCAGCAGGCAGCAGGCTGGAACCTCGTGAACTTAGGCCAAGATCTGCTGGTCTCCAGTGCCTGCTTCTCTCTTCCAGTCCCAGCAGAGGTGTGGCGGGGCACTGGCTAGGCAGCTCAGCCACTAACAGGTAAGTTGCTGTCCAGAGCCGCAGGACCAGAAGGGAGCTGGCCGTTCACCCCAAGGGCAAAACACACCCCCACCTCTCCATCCCAGGCTGAACCATCTTGTCCACCCTCCCCCGAGACACCAGTGCCCCCGCCCAACCTCACAGGTGACAGATGCCAGCCAGAAGCTCTGGGACTCAACCCCAATTCCCAGCTCCCAGGAAAGAGGCTCCAGCTGGCTCCAGCCGCCTCTGGTCAGGTGGCCCACAATGCCATCACTGTACCTGGGGTCGTGAGAGAGACAGACCTGGAAGGGAGCGGAGGGCTCAAGAGACACCCTAGATGTGGCATCCCCTCCCTCATCTTGTCTCCTCTTTGTGAAGAGGGAATAGAAATATCCCTTCCTTCGTGCCACTGCTGTGCATATTAAAAGCTAGTAGATAATTCTTGTTGCGTCACAGAAGCCACCTGCACGAAGCTTGCTCTGTGCTGGGAGTTATACTGGGCCCCTTCCCAGTAAGATCTGATGGAATCTTCAAGACAATTCCTTGCTACCACTTTACAGGGGAGGAAACTGGAGAACAGAGAGGGTAAGCAACTTGCTAACAGCCACACAGGGCTGGGATTCCAAAGCAGGTCTGTTTGGCTCCTCAAGCTGCCTTTTCACAGCCTGGTCTGGTCCCTCCTTTGCCAGGAGCACCCTTGGGGCTGTCACTGGCCCTGGGGAGGGCAGATGACAAAGCACTCGACAAACCCTAAAAGGTGAAGCTTGCAGATGACCCTCATTACACAGAGATGAAGTGACGCAGGCAGAGTCTCTTAAGGAAGGGGCAGTGTGCCCCACCCACCCTCCAGTTCGAAGCCTCCTGCTGCCTCTGGAGCCTGCCTCCCCAGGGCCCTGCAGCACCTGTGTCTCCCAGCAACAGGATGGATCATCTGCACTCGGATCAGCCGTCTGGAGGAACCCCAGCTGGCATGCCAGCCCTAGGATGACCTGTCACCCCTGAAAGATGCCCGCCAGAAGCCAAGGTCTCCACTCCAAGGAGCCAAGAAAGAAGTCAGGTCTGCCCTCCACTGTCCCTGGGCATGCATTCCTCTGCAGCCTCACTATGGCAGAGAGCACAGAGCCCTGGAAAGAGAGGGACAGGGCACTGGAGGGCCACAGAGGACCCCAGCAGAGGCATCAGCGCCGACAGCAGAGAATCCCAGCCTAAGAATGCAGAGCTGTGCTGTGCCTCAGCCTCAGGGGATGGCGGGGCGGGGAGCAGCCCAGCTCAGCCAGCAGCTTCCCTTACCCGCTACACAAACGCACCCTGGAGCGCTTAGCCCGAGAGCAGGGGTGTTCTATAAAAGGAAGTAGGGAGTGAGTAGGGGACCGGAGCATCCTCAGCCAGCGCTCCCCACAGCCCCCACCGCACCCGCTGCGCACGTGCATGTGGTCACCTGTGTGTGTGGAAGCAAGTGTGCGCTTGCATGCCTCAGACACGTGTGCACCTGTGCCTGGGTGTGTGGCATGCATGTGCGGTGCATGCACAGATGTGGGGGTGTGTGCACAGACACAAACAGCACTGTGCACCTGCGGGTGTGTGCCACACAGGACAGCCTGCATGCGCATAAGCTCTCACGCACTTTGGGCTTGTGCACCGGACAAAGAGCCCGGGGTTGCACAGATACACGTGGCTGTGTGCCCTGGGTGGGGAGGACTGGACGCTGGCACAGACCTCTGTGCTCCCTCTGCCCAATTCCATGACTTTCTAAACTGCAAGAGCTCAATGCACTGGTTTGCTATTAATTTGTTTTATTTTGCTTTAAGAGCTGCTGCAACCTCTGCAGCAGTAGCTGACTGAGCTTTGATGAATAATTCCAGTCACTGGGACTCAAGCATTCTCCCCAAACAGAGAACTCTTGGACCCCCTCCTCTTTCCTCCTGCCCTGAAGGCCCATCCTTCCCCCATCTCTTCAGCCCCCCACTTCCTCGTGTCCAGAGAGGCAAAGATAAAGAGCGATAGGTCAGTGGTCTCAGCCAGAGCTCCCCCCCACCCCCCGCGCCAACCTCCACCTCGGACCGCTCCCGCGCGCAGGAAAACACTTGTGCCCCGGAAGCCCAGGGGCCAATGGAGGCTCTAGGCCTCTCCGTGGGCGTGGCCAGAAGGGTGGCTCCCTCACACCATCCCCTCGTTGTAAATAATGCCGAAAATGAGTAGTTTTTAAAGAGTGTCCAGTGGGAATCTGGAGCCTTGTTTTAATTATACAAAAGCAGCATGGGTGCTTGGGCAGATGTTGGCGCTAATTGTTTTGAAAGCAAGCCCTCTTGGCTCAGAGAATCCCAGCCTGGGCACATGGCGTGCAGGCCCCAGCAGGCAAGCAGGCCGGGACTGGCCAGGCCCTTGGCTTGTGACCCTCGCCTCCCCTGACCCCGCCCCGCCCCTCCACGCTCTGGCCTCCACCCAGGCAGCCAGATGACAGGACGCTGAGCAGCTGAGAAGAGCATCATAGCAGCCATGGGCACAGACTACAGGCGGGAGAAGTGTGGGAACACAGGGGTCAGCGTCCCCCGAGTCCTGTGTGAGCCTGAGCTCCACGCTCCCCTCCTCTGTCCCTGTGCCCCGCACACTGTGCCATCCTCTACCCAGGGGTGGGGACGAGAATGCTGATTGAACAACGCGTCCAGATCATCCAACCCGGAAGCCACAGAGACAGAGCCCCAGGTTCAGCTCTTGCTCCTGCAGGTGGAGGCTGGGAGGGCAGCAAGAAGCAGGCAGGCGAGGAAAGCGGAAAGACGGGCTGCGGGGCGGGTGGCTGACGGATGTCCGGCGAGGCGGGCGGAGCGGGCCGGGCTGGGGGAAGTGGCGGTGCACACGGGGCAGACTCTGCCTTTAGCCCCTCTACCCCATGAGATAGACTTTTAGTCGGCTAAGGGTCCCCTTCTGAGACTGCCAGGCTTGGGGGCTGCAGCCGGGGGCCCACCCCTAAAGGAGCTAGGCAGGCACCTAGCAAGGCGGGCATTGTGGGAGCACAGAAATCACCCCAAGAAGAAAAAGGACAGCAACATCGAGACAAAAAGACAGAGAGGCAAAGCCAGAAAGGGACAGAGCGGTCCCAGCAGCAAGGAGCAAGGTGGGGTGCGGGGGGGGCTGGAAGGCCCTGTGGAAGGACAGCCCTGGACGGGAGGAGGTGATGGATGGCGCGCCCATCAATTTCTGAAGGCCAAGGCTCGGAGAGCAGCAGAGTCAGTGAAATTTACATTATTAATCTCTTGTAATAATCTATGACTCAAGCAGGCTGAGAAAATAGCAGCGGCTACGCAGTGACCAGCCTATATAAATAACGGCTCCGCGCTCAATTTAATTGCACTCTAGTGAAAGTGCTCTTCTTCTATCTTTCTAATTACTTTAGTTTCATTAGGTCGAGCAGAGAAAAAGGGAGAGAGAGAGAGAGGAAGAGAGAGAACCAGAGAGAGGGCGGAGGGAGTGTCTCCATTGAGCACCGCAACAATGAAAAATTCATATTCTGATTTTTTTTTGTTCTGTGAAATATTTAAATGTTAATAGCCATTCAGTCCCTGACATGCTATCTCACCAGTGTGGAGTTAAACAGAAAATCTATTTAATCTAAAGAATCTCATTAAATGGTCGTGGCAAGGCAGTGGCTGGAAGGTAGTCAATAGCGGGGGAGAGAGGGGAGAGGGGAAAAAAGAGCTCACTAAGATTCTTTAATTTAATTTATTGTCGTGCATGAGACACCAGGAGAGGCGGGGAGATGCTGGCTCGTGCGCCTCCATTTGAGTGGGTAATGATTGAATGTTTTCTATTGTGCTACAGCTGGTATGTATTATCACAGAGTGAGTGAAAAACAGAAACTCTCAGCAATTTTGACTGCTTTCCAAATATTAGCTCCTTTTAAAGCCATTAAAAGATTATCACTGATTTAACCAAATGTCTGTTTGGAGCATTAGCAACAGTCTGTTCTCCGAATCCCCAGAATGCCATTCCTCTCTTCTCTCCTCCGATTATCTCATCCACCCAGCAGTATTTAATTTCATTCCCATGAATATGCAATGAATTTAATTTTGAACACTATTTTCATCTGCTCCTGTAATCACAAAAAATGCTGGTGTAATTAGTTTCTAATTACTTGCTTTAATTGTTGTAGTAATCATTTTAATTACCCAAATGCACAGACATCAAATGCTAAAAGGAAAATAATCTCCTTGTACCTCCTACCTTGTCTTTTTACACTTGGTGTTTGATATCTCGATTTTGACACGGGCAACCTTCACCCAGCTGGGGGGTGCTCAGGGGGTTTCTGGGGAAAGGGGCCACCGGGGCCCAGGGAGGCCGCTCCAAGCCCGGGCCTCAGCGCAATCTGCTCACTGAAATTTGCATGCCCCCCAAAAAACCATTAAGTTAAAATATACAGTTATTGTACCTTTCTGGGCCAGGCGCCATGCAAGAGCTTATTGCCGAAGCCCAAACCGGCACGAGCAGATGGTAAATCATGAAATTTTATGAAATTATTACGCCGGCGAGGTGTTTTGAATAGGACCAGCTGCGAAGGAGATGGGACGTTATAAACACTCACAGGTGTTCCCATCTCCCCCACTGCCAGCCGCAACATAAAAAAAAAAATTAAATTATAAACAAACCGGCAAATGTTGTAATCTCTCTCCTCGACACACTCCTTACAGGGAAATTGCTTAAACTAAGCAAAGAATTCAATTTTAATTTGCATAAAATATTTATCAAGACTTACGCAAATTTCCGCGCAGTTCCCTTCCTGCCAAGTTTAAAATTGCTCAAACGTACAGAGGTGCAATATCGGCATGTGCGGAGGCCATTAGGCGAGGCCTGCCGGCCACTGGAGCCCGTACAGACGGACACGCGCCCGGATTAGCAGCTGCCCCGGCCCTGCCAATTTTTCTTTTTTTTTTCCTTTCTTTTTTTTTTTTGCAAACAGATTGTTTTTCTCATTATGTTTTTATATCTACCTAAACTGTTAATTAGGCACTTAGAAGATTTTTTATTGGGGCCCGAGCGTAACAAGCTGCTTTGTTTGCGTGCACATACCTTGCTGCTCCTCTGTAAACATGGGCTTTTTGCTCCAAATGCCTCATTTGCAGCCTGTTACAGGGATCTTGTTCCAAGCTGGGAAGAGGTGGCCCTGACCAACAGAACATGGTCTCAGATCTCCTGGGGGCTGAGGCTGGTAGCCCCGGGCTGAGTCCTGGTCTGGCCACTTGGGAGAGGAAAAGGAGGAAGCAGCAAAGAGGAGGACAGAGGAGCTTCGAAGATGACACTGATGAGCTAAATTGGGGAGCTGACTACATCCTGCCGGACACTGAGTCTCTTCTAAGCCCATGAGACCCTTAAGGCCTAATTCCAGAAGGCAGAATCTTTACACCTAGATTCTGCCTTGTCCCCACAAACGAGGCCCTTGCATCCAGCCAGTGCCTTTCTGTTCCTTGAACTGAAAGTCCTTTCTACCTGAGGACCTTTGCACAAGCTGATGCCTCCTGGAACGCTCACCCGCAACTGTTCCCAAGGCTGACTTCCAGACTCGAGGATACCCCCCCAAAGAAGTCATCTCCGACTTCACACAGTCACTTACACAGGACCTCACAGAGCTGGGACTGGCCTCTGGAGGTGTTCACCACCCCTCCCACCAGGACGGAAGCCCCATGGAAGCAGCAATCTATTTGGCTCGCTTGGTCCTCCAGCGGGGTTGTGGCTCCCGGTACACGGTAGGTAGGCATTCCACAAGTGAGTGGGTGAATGAATGAATGAATGAATGAATGAATGAATGAGGGAGCGAATGTGCGTGCATCACAACTCTGCGCACCCACACAGGAAGTATCCTCAGCCTCTTAGAGAGTTGTGATGATCGAGGCCTGGCTCCTGAAAGGAGCTCAGTCTCCACTTGGGACAATAGATGGCCACTTGGGGACATTGCCTGTGACTCCACTGGATGAGCACCTCCACGCCAAGAGTGAGAGAACTGGTGATGCCAGCACACCAGACCCTGCAAGTGCCATGGCCTTTACCACCCTGTGACTGCATGTCCAGTGCAACCTCAGTGAAACTCAGCCAACCTGTACCAGCTTCTCCCACCCCGCAGGCCACTCCCAGAGCAGTCCGTGTTCCCTGGGGACATCAGAGCAGCCCCTGTAGAGGGAGCAGAAGCTCCCTTCCTGAGGAGCTGGGATCAATGGGGAAAGTGAATTAACCGTGGTGAGTGACTAATCAGGAAATAATCAGGTTTTCCGAGCACAGAAATGTCTGCACATCAGACAGGGAGAGACTTCGGATGGAGATTTCCCAGGAAGACAGGGAGAAAGCTCAGGGGCAGGCTGAGCAGGCGCTCTGTGCTGTCTCGGATCCTTCTCGCCATGAAAGCCACTGTCGTGGCATAATAAAAGGAGTAGCCTTTTTCAGTTGCTAGAGGATGCAGTGAGACCATTAGTGGAAAATCCTCAGTGCACCATGGATGTGAGTTCTGAATATAGTGACTGAGACACACTGTCCCAAAGACCTGCGCTTGGGGTCCTTAATGGCTGGGGTGACCCCTCTGCCAGCGCTCGCCACACCTTCACCCACCTTTCCCTGGCCCTGGTGTGGCCCAGGCAGATAAGCAAACAGGCTCAATGACTGGCCCAAGGTTGTACAGGGAATCTCTGGAGTTCTGAGCTGTCCCCAGCACAGTGGCAGGCAGCAGGGCACCATCCCAACAGCATCCAGTGTTGGGCTTCTAGGTCACAGTAGGCCGAAGCAGAAGTCACCCCAAGGCCAAGGTTAGCCCAGGCAGGGGTCAGACCTGAAGCCTCAGGTTTCCAGGGGAGCAGGCAGCTTGTGGCACATGGGGAAAGTGGTGAAACCTACGGCCCCTGGCATGTGTAAAGGGCAGTGCCAAGAAGTTCACAAGCTGTGGCTCACTGGATTCTTGCCACAAAGGTGTTTGCTATTGCTGTGCCCATTTACCCAGATGAGCATGTGAGATCAAAGGAGCTGTGTTACTTGCCCAAGTCATGTAACAGACACACAGATAATGGCAGGACATGTTTTGAACTCAGCTCTGAGGGAATCCCAGAGCTCTTGCTTGCAATGTCACATGATGCTGCATGATGCTAAGGACAGTGCGGGTGGACTTGGCTCAAACCTAGTCCAGCAAATGACCTTCCATGTGATCCTGGGCATGCTGGTCCCCTGGTCCCCTGGTCTGAAGGTCAGAGTGCACCCCACAGTGTTAGGCTTCCTCACACGGTGGGGCCTCTGGGGACATTCATAGCAATAACACTTGTCCAACACAACAATTCCCAGGAAATGTCCTCTGTTGTCACTAGGCATTTTTATCACCCACTGGTATACGAGGTGAATGTTTAAATTTTTTTAATGTATTACAGTGAAAGACACATTGCCATGAATCCTCCTCAAAATACTCCCCCTCACTTTGAATACGCTTATCCCACTGTTGGTGCCACTTTCTGAAGCAGTTCTGGAGTCCTCTCTTGTGAGTGTCTTTAGTTGCAATGTTGTAGCGGCCTTAACGTTCTGAATTGATTCAAAGCATTTACCTTTCCTGCTCATTTTGATGTTAGGGAGATCGATGGCAATATGTCTTTAACTTTGATAATATTTCTTAAAAATATAAGCAGCCTCTGTAATTGTCAGTTACAACTCAAAGCTAGGGACAGTCGGAATGGAAGGAGGCCAGGCAGGGAAACAGGCGATGGCAGTTATTGCCCTTGCAGAGTCACCCAGACTGGATTAGGAAGCGGGCTGGGGGCTGACAGTGGAGCTTGCTTCCTGTTCCCCACTCCCCTCCTGACCCTGGCTCTCACTGGGGATCTGTGGGTCTGGGGGCCCGGGCGCCTGCTGCTCTCCCTAGCAGAAGTCACTTCTCAAATCCTCTCTCCTGCCACTTCAGCGCTGGCCCTCTGCTGGGACACAGGAGGGTCAGATCCAGATCCTCACGGCAAGGAAGGTTTGGCCTGGCAGAAGGGCAGACTGGGCCCTCCTCAGACAATCGAGGTGTCTGCCTGGGGACAGGACAGGCTGCATCACTGCTGGCAGCCCCGAGGGCCATAGTGGGTATGGTCGCAGGCTCAAGCTCTAGCTCCCCAGCTCTCAAGCTGTGTGACCACGGACCCCTTCCTTCGCTTCTCTGGGCCTCATTTTCCTGCGAGTCCAATGAGGTCAGCCTGAGTGCCTCCACAGGGAGATGCTGTGGGCATTCAGTGAGCTGAGCCAGGCACACCCCAGGCTCAGTCCTGCTCCCCAAGGGCAAGTGATGCCACAGTTTTGGTCATTCAGACCTACGTCTCCGGGAACACAGTGCTTCCCAGCTCCTGAGCAACCCAGCTGGCTCCACCGCTGAGAGCCCCTGTGGATGAGGACCTGGTGCCATCCCGCCTTCCCCGTTCCATAACCCCCATGCCCGGCCCAGGAAAGGGCATTGGCAGCAAGGGGAAGGAAATGGAGATGGTCATCAGGAATTGAGTTTGGCACCAGGGAGGAAGGGCAGGGAGGCGTCCTAGGCAGAGGGGACAGCACCAGCAAAGGCGTGAGCGCTCCAAGGCGGTAAGGAGAGGGGCCCGCCACAGGGGAGGGGAGGTACTGTAAGTGGTAACAGTCGCTTTCTTGACTGGGGGAGGGGAGAGAAGCAAGACCCCAACCCACAGCATTTGTCATGGTGTAAATACTCCTACCGCAGCTAATTTGAAGCTTCCAAAGTTGCTCAACTGGCTCACAACCAAAAAGAAGAGTGCACAACCACTCTTGTGACCAGTAAGAGCAGAGAGTTGGGACAGGGGCATCCCTCTGCCTGGGACTGTGGCCTGGACCTCACCGTGCACACGTGCAGGAGGCTTTCACCACCCCCAACCTTGGTCTGGCTATGTGCTTCTGGTTGGCCTCTAACTCACAACAATCCTCCTGCCTCAGCCTCGAAAGTGCAGGGATTACAGGGGTGTGCCCCACGCCTGGCTCAGGAGGCTCTTTCCTGCTGGTGATGCCTCCACCAGCCTCAACTTCCCTCCAAAGCAGTGGGCTCATGGTTCTCAGGCAGAGACAGGCACAATGAGGTGGACCAGAGCCTGAGGATAACGGGGTCTTCATCTTCACTCCCATCGGGGCCAGAGGTAGGGTAGGGGCTGTCAGATGGAGACCCTCCCCCTACCCCAGCTTGGGAGCCACGGGTGGAGACAGGGTCACCTTGGGGAGAGTTATTGAGGCCAGGGAAGAAGTGGGAAGATATTATGCACTGAAGGCTACAGCCGAGGACACTAATCTGAACAGACAAGGAATCAATGGGAATTTCTATTTAGGGAGGAAATCAATAGGAATTTCAAGGTAGGAAAAAGGGGAATTACCTTTAATTGGAGTTCTCATGCAGCTGGCTCTCTGGTAAGGCCAGGGCCCCCCAGATTTTCAAAGGATGTCAGTCAGGACCCCCACTCTGCCCTGGCCCTGCCCAGTGGGTCCCCCTTAGAAACCCCTTCTCCCAAGGAGGCCTTGCATGTCGGGTTCCAAGGCTGGGGTTAAGCAGATAGACCCAGGTCTCTAGAATTGCACCATCCCCTTAGCTGTTAGGTGGCACAGGAGGGACACTTGGACTCATCTGTGACAAGCAAATCCCCTGTAAGACAACAGTTGCTAATAGCAGTGCCAAGCCCTGTCCCAAATGCTTTCCCTGTGTTAGCAAATTTAACCTTTCTTAGACCCCTGGGGCTAGGTAATGGTAGTGTCTCCACTTCCAAGGGGGAAACTGAGGCACAAAGGGTTTAAACAACCTGCCCAAGGTCATATGACCAGGAAACTGAGTAGCTGGGATGTGAGGGCCAGCCAACCTGGCACCAGAACCTGGGTTCCACCCACAGTGGTTTGCTCCCCATAGCAGTGTCAGCCCTGCTAGGTGTGTCCCAGACTGTCCTCTTGGAGTGACAAAGGCCCTGCCCCAGAGAGCGTGGGGTAGGTTCAAGCCCCATGGGGAGGGACCTGTTGTAGTCAGTGTTTTCAAGAGAATAGATTTAATACGGGACACAATTTATTGGATTATTTTATAATAGTCACCCAAAACGTCAGATGCAAAGGGGTGCAGGAGATCTGTCCACATGACAGAGACCCAAAGAATCCAGCTGAGGGCCTGGATCCCATGGCAATGTCCTGCACGAATCCAGCTGGAGACCTAGAGCCCATGACAACGTCTCATGCAAGTCTGTATCAAGGATCTGCACTGGGAAGACCCAAAGGTCTGTGGTGAGAGTTAGAAAGTCTGGGCCAGCAGGCTGAGGGGTCTGCACTGGAGCCAGGAAGTGATGCTCAAAGGACCAGAGCTCCCCTGAGGGGAACCACAGACATCCTCAGTGACAGTGAGGACCCAAGCTCCTCTGATGATGACAGCAGCTCAGTTCATATCAGAAAAACCAGCATGAAAAGCTCCTCCAGGAGAATCCACAGCGCATCACCTTCCCCTCCAGTTCTCTTCATATGCTGTGGCAACAATCCCCAGGTGGGCCTTCCACACCCAGCACCACGCTGACTCAGTTCAGCTGGGGGTTACAAGTTGAGTATTAGTTAATCTACCACACACCCAAGACAGTTTTCCTACTGTGTTCTTCCCAAACTTACCCACAAACTTCCTCCAGGGCCAGGGCTTCCTTCAGAGAGAATCTTGACCAGAACAAGATTCTCTCTGGAGGAATCCAGGACCACCCCAACTCCTAGGCAGACCCAAGTGGAGGGCAGACCTGCCTGCTCGAGGTGCCTGGCAACGAGGCCATAGTGTGGAATGTGAGGGACACCCCCCCCCCAGAACAGGGGGCTCCATTCCCACTGGGGGCCATCCAGGAGCCTGAGCTCTAACTGGGTCACAGCAAGGGACCTACCCCAGGCTGCAGCCTGCTGAGTTCTAAAGGCAGAACTCTGAGGGCTGTTCAGACTGTGACCCAAAGGGCCAAGAGGAGAAACTCCAGAGATACAGAGGTAAAACCTAGAGGAGGAGGAAGGGTAACAGAGACCCAGGGAGGGGCCCTCAGGCACTCTGCTTCTCCCGAGACCCTCCTTTGCCTCTCTGGGACCCAGGAGGAGGGACCTGTCTTAGACCACCTGTCCCAGGAGGCAGCAGGGCCAGGAGTGGGCAGAAAAGAAGGGTCAGGACTATCTGTTGGGAGCTGGGGAGATGAGGGATGAGTTGCGACCAGGGCCTCAGCAGAATGATTTGGGACTTAGGGTCTCTGGCATCCCTGGAGACTTGGGTGCTGGGCAGGACAACTAAGGCAAGTTGTCCTTGTAAGGACAGACAAGACAGGTCCCTGGGGCTGCCAGACCCCCTTTTCCTCCCTTTCCCAAGTAATTCCTGCTGGAATCTTAAGGAGGGTTAGGGTTAGGGTTAGGGATAGGGTTAGGGGTCAGGGTCAGGGTCAGGGTCAGGATCAAGGTCAAGGTTAGGGTTAGGGTTAGAGATAGGGTTAGGGTTTGGGTTATGATTGGGTTAGGTTTACGGCTGTGGTTACAGTTAGGGTACAGTTATGGTTAGGGTAGGAGCTCTGGCCAGGCTGTGGGGTCTCCATGGAGTTGGATTCTGTTCACTGTGACTCCTGGTAAATGAGACCTTGGACCAGTGTCGTGGATCCTGGGAACCTCTCTTTTCTCCTCTGGTTTGTTGTAAGGATGGGAAAATACATGGGATCTTCAGTGTTGTCTCCAAAGGAGTCCCCATGGGGTGTTTGCTGAAGGACTAAAAATGTTCCCAGACAAGCAGACAGGTGGACAGGTGGACAGATGACAGGTGTGGCTGTGTGGATGACAGTGAACCTGCCCTGCCCTGATTGGCTGGTCTTGCTAAGAGGATTGCACCAGCTGCCCCGTTGGGACCCCTGCATGCAGACAAGTGGGAGGGTGTGGCCTGAAAGTGGCCACAAGCTGGCCGGGCCGTAGCTCGCGTCTGTCTTCTGTCCCCACCCTTACATGTGGGCAGTCTTCCCCCATGTCCCTCACTGCTCTTTATGCCACAGGCCTCAAGTGCAGCCTCTGCTTCATGAACACGAAATGAAGCGCCCCCAGCGGCAGACAGGAGCTTTCCAGGAAGAGAGCTCTGGTGACCAAGTTAAGGGAGATAGAGATCTGGCTGCGGGACCGCTGGGGACAACCCCCTGGAGGTTCTGTGTTCCGCCCTGGGGATGCCACGCTGTCTGCACCCCACTAGGTCACTCATCGCCACCCATGCGCTCTGGGGAAATTCTTCCTGTCTCACCCAAGGATGACCACTAAGTGTGGGCCATGGCCTTTCCTCATAGTAGCGGCAACTGAGGACAGGAGCTGGTGTGGGCTCTGGCCTGTCTGATGCTATCCCAGTGGTCCACCCCTAAGGGCCATGGGGAGTCGGCCTCCTGCCTCCCTCCCGGTCCCCACCCAGGCCTGCCCCCATCCCCTCTCGGGTCAGCTGGGCTTAGCAGGCTCAGCTGGAGCTGGAGGTTATTGGAAACAGCGGGGCCTGCTCATCTCATTAAGTCCGGGAGCAGGGTCAGCAGCTTTTACAGGGCCCATAAACCATCACTCGTGGCCACCGCCGCACATGGCTCAGCCGGGTGGCCTGTCCCTCCCTGGGCCAGGACAACCAGCTTCTTCCTTAACAAACTAATCTTCCAGACTCATAAAACCACCAGAAATGTCATGGGTGGTCTGTGCCCCCAAAGATAATTACAGGGTGACGCTGTCACCCTCAAGGTGGGTGTGGGAGCGGCAGATTGCTCTAACAGAGGCCCTGAGAACCCTCCGGCCTCGGTGGCTGGCAGTGAGTTAATGAGCCCTTGCTCCTGTCATCTCATTAAGTCCCGGCCAGGCCTACAGAGTGGACGCCACTTGTCCTGATTTACAGACATGAAATGAGTCCTCAAACGTGAGCCTCAGCCGCAGCAGGAGTGGCAGAGATGGGATTCAAACCCACAGCCAGCAGACCCAGAGCTAAGCTCCTCAGCACCCCACATGGGCCACAGGATCCACTTAGTGATTTGATTGAGCACCCACTCTCCAGCTTGAGAGAGGAAGCTTGAAAGCCCTCCTCGGCCACGAATGCCTTCCAGCACTCCCGATCAGTGCAGAAAAAGAGGCGACAGCAGCCACCATGAGCAGAGCAGTGATGCTCGATTCCCACCCAGCTTGGCGGGGCACACCTGAGAGCCCAGCACTTGGGGAGACTGAGGCAGCAGGATCACAAGTTCGAGCCCAGACTAGGCAACGTGACAATTGAGCAAGATCCTGTCTCAAAATAAAAAAGGGCTGGAGTTGTAGCTCAGGGACAGGCCCTAGGTTCAATCCATTAGTACAAAAATAAAGACCCACAGGTTCAACTATGAGGAGCAGGTGAGAACGCAAGTCACACCCACAGTGGGCCTGGGGGTCAGCCCCCTCAACAAACAGTGAGTTGTCCCATTGGTCTCCCGTCGGCAGTGACAGATCCTCCTGCTCTGCCCACCCAACCTAGGGCAGAAGCAACCCACACTCTTGGTGCTGGGGACACTGCTTCCCAGGGGCCATCCCCAGGCCTTCCCTTAAGCCCCACAGCTGCAGCCTGCACTGTCACACGTGAGCTCTCCCTCCTGCTTCACCCAGACCTGATCTGGCAGGAGAGGGGGAGAAAGAGGCCTGGCCGGGGGATTGCAGCGAAGACCCCGAGGTCTCCAGTGGGTGGGAGGGATCTCAAGGCCGGGCGTGTCACCCCACTTCCTGAGAGCTGGGGAACGTTGCAGGAAATACCACCCGGCTGATGCCGCCATAGATGGGGGCAACGAGTAGGACAAGGATCCGGGGATTTCACAAAAGCTCAGTTATGACAGGGTGGGACAGGTGCCCTTGTCCTTGCACCACACAAGCATAAGTACACACATGCACACACACATGCACACACGCACACACACACATATGCACACACACACACACATGCGCGCGCGCACACGCATACAGGCACACACGCACGCACGGGCATGGAGAGGACAGAATCTGTCGTCTGGTCCCCTTCACTCGGACTTCCTAGTTGGCAACGCCAGGTGCATCCTCACTGCTGCATAAATCGGATCCCAAACACCATAAAAACTTGCACGGCGCATGCACAGGTGCGCCTCTGATGCACGAGTGTATTGCTCACGGACATCACGAGCCAAACTGCAGACAACAGGCCTGAACTCGCACAGCCTCGGGAAAGCGTGCGTCCTGTCCCAGGCAGATGTGGACACACAGAGGGGGCCCTCAAGGCACTGCTGGCCTAGCTCCCACCCATGTCCTCAGGGTGCCCTCAAACATTCTATGGTGCTGCGGCATATTTTAGATCTAGCTGTGCCCTAAGAGCCTCATGCGCTCCTAGGTGGGGCTTTGGGAAGAGGACTGGACTGGACCCCAGGGCGCTGTAGCTGACGGGCCATTTGGAGGTGAGGCCTGGTCATGGGAAGCAGTCTGGGTGTGACCCGGAAGAGTTTATCTCCCTCCCCAGCTCCCACCTCCTCTCTCTGCTTCCTCGCACCATGACATCAGCAGCTTTTGCCCACCGTGCCCTCTGCCATGTGGAGCAGGTGAGAACGCAAGTCACATCCACTACTGCCACTTTGGGATTGACCAACCACGGTCTATAAACAGGAGCCAAAATAAACCTCTCCTTTAGGTTGTGGGTGTCCAGTATTTGTCCCGACAACAAGAAAGTGACTAAGAGCTATGGGAAGCCCTCAGGTGCACAGCGACAGACTTGCCTGGACCCTACACCCCACCACCCCAGTACCTGCCCAGGGCCTCAGGAACCTGGAGCGCCCATGCAGAATGACCCTGGCGTGGGTGAGTGGCCTTCCTGGCATCCTCTCAGTGGGCACACAGGGGATGAGCTTCCCTGGAAGATGGGGGAAAACCCCAAGGAAACGGGGAGAAGAGGGGTGGTGAGGAAAGAGACAGGAGGAGGAAGACGGGCAGAGAAGGAGAGGAGGAAAGGGCCCCGCAGGGAGGGCTGTCTGCTGTCACAGCGACGGGGCACCCCCACCGCCGGGACAACACATCCATTCCTCACGTGGCTCAGCCCCAGATCTCCCTGCGCGCCTCCAGCTCCCAAACCCCGACCTCCGCCTTTGCTAGGTCCTCCTCCCCACCCCCAACCTGCTCTCCTCACAGGCTCTCCAGCAGCCACCCAAGCCTATGTCCCCAGTGTGGTGGACAGGGAGGTGAATTGGATTATGCAGTCACTGCCTGGGGTCACAGTCACTGTCGAAGCGACTCTGGACAGGTCACAGTCACTGCAGCCTCTGAGCTCCTCTGCAAAATGACACGATCAATGGTAACCATCCCTCCCTTGTGGGCCAGCAAGAGGGAGAAACACAGGGTGTGTGTGACATGCTTGTCCCAGAGCCATGTGCAGCGAGCCTCAGCAATCACTAAAGGGCGAACCTAGGCACTTCCTGGTCAGATCTCCTGGTAGCCGTGGGCACGCGTTGGTGCCGCTCCTGTTCCTCCACTCGCTCTGCCGACCCTGTCCTATAGGACTTTATCTGCGTGGTCCTTTGCTTAGAGTGCCTGCTTGCCCTCCCACATGCCCACAGGAACTTCCCTTCCTCCTGAGTCTGGGCACCCCCTGAACTCCTGCAGGACCCTTCTGCTTAGTACAGCAGGGAGCTGGGGACCAAAGATCCACTGTGCCCCACCTGTGTGTTCATAGTGAACTCCACTCCTGAATCCCCAGTTCCCATTCCAGGGCCCAGAACACCCTCTTGTTCGGGAAGTCTTTGCAAATGAATGAATGAATGAATGAACATGTCCCTCCCTGCTGTCATTCTTCCTTGGCTCCCTCCCACCTCGGGAACAAACCCACCCTCCTGAATAAGTGGTTAAGTGGTTCAAGCCCCAACCTGAGTAGACCTTGACCCCTGCTGCAGCCTGACCCCCACCCCAGTCCTTCTGCCCACCTCAAGTCCACTCACCAATCCCTGCTGGGCACCTCAAAAGAGTACTGACATAGTGCCAGCTCCCCTGCCACCAAATCCCCAGGGGCTCCCCAGGGCTTCCTTCTGGAGACCACCAAATCTGCCTTACTCTGCCCAGACTTCCCAGAGAACCCTCAGGGTGCTCTTTAGGAGAGGGTTTCCCAGGGATCCTTAAGAGACAAAGACTACAGGAGGAGGGGCTCGAACTGTTAAGCTCTCTAACACAAAAAATGGAGGATTGTTTGCAAAGTGGTCCCAGTTACTGTCCTTCCTCAACCACACCTCTTCGCACCTCTTCTGTAACTTGGCAGCTGCTCCCAGCAGGGGCAGGAGTCTGTTTCTACCCCTGGGATCCAGACCAGCCAGTGGGAGGAGCAGAAGCAAGCACTCGCTGGTCCTTGGTCCAAGCCACAAGAGGCTCTCAGCCTCTTCCTCCTTGCCCTCTGGACTCCTGCCACCATCCTGTGTGACTGTGAAGGACGTGAGGCCATGGAGCAAGACAATAGGCCAAGCCAGAGAAGGCCAACTAGCTGACCCTCCCGCTGACCTCAGATACATGGGTGATCCCAGCCAAGACCAGAAGAGCCAGCCAGCCAAGCCCAGCCCACCTGGCCAACCCTGGAACAGAAACATGAGCGACTAAATTCCAGAATATTTTGTTATACGACCAAGGCTGACTGATACCCTACCCCTCAGGGCTGTGAGGGATTAAATGAAAAAATTCAGGTCAAGTGATTCAACAGTACTCAGAGCAGTAAGCCTCAGAGAACAGTAGCTATTTTTATTTGAAACGAGCTTTTGAGAACTGCATGGAGCTCAAACAAACAGGAAAGAGAGAGATGCTATGACCTAGTGGCGAAAGCCTCTCCATTGGCGCACATTGCAAGTGACTGGCAAATGTATCTGTTATGGTTTAGATCTAGGACGCTCCCCCAAAACTTCATGTGTTCAGAGGTTGGGCTTTTGGAAGGTGATTGGATCAAGGGAGAACTATACTCAGCACTGGATTAGGCCACTATAACTAAATGTGTTGTTAATAGGTAGAGTCTGGAGCCGGGGATATAGCTTAGTGGAATAAGTGCCTGCCTGGCAAGCACAAGGTACTGAGTTTGATCCCTAGTACCGCAAGAAAATAAAAGAGGTAGGGTCTGGACAGAAGAGGTGGGAAACTGGGGGTGTGACCTCAAACCATGTGTCTCCAGCCCTGGCTGTTCCCTTCTCACTCTGCTTCCTGGCTGCCATGAGGTGAGTGGCTGTCCTCCGCCATCCCTTCCACCAGGCCTTCCTGCCTTGGAACTGCCGATCATGGACTGGACCCTCTGAAACCATGAGCCAAAATGCACTTCCCTTCCTTTAAATTGTGGATATTGGGTACCTTTAGCACAAGTTGACAAGTTGTCAAGAGACTTAATGTGTTATACAGAGGCCCAGGGGGTCTGGCACAGAGACTAAAGAACAGACTGCTGAAGAATAAAGAGTGAATTCTGGCATGTTCTCTGGCCCCCTGAGGACAGGGAGATGGGCCCTCTGCAGAGGCAAGTGGGCGCAATGCACATGACAACCTGGGCACTGAGTTAAAACCTCTCTGGGGAAAGGAAGCTTCAGGAGAGGGAACTGTCATCAGAACTATAGGATGGTTCTGTGTCCCACACTGCAGCTCACACTGTGCTGGCCTGCGACCTTGGGCAATGCCTGGAGCTGTGCAGTCACAGAGGTGTCCACAAGGGTCACGCATGGGGTGGCAGAGCAGGGTGCAGAGAGGCAGTGGCAGCAGGTCGAAAGGAAGTGGAGACAGAATCAAGATGACGACGGGTCACCTGAGCCCACCACTGATTGTCATGGAGGGGAGGGTACTGACCTGCCACAGGATATGTCTGTGGAGCCAAATCTTTTCCTTGCTTCTAAAGGAAAAGGAACACCTAATGGACTGGGGGATAGGACTTTGTTGGGGTGATAAAAGGCAGAAGGAAGGGGTTCCTGGCCTGGGCCCACCTCAGTCTAGAGCAGGTAACTTAAAATGGAAACAGGAGTGATCATAATATTGCAACCCTAAAAAGTGACAGATGGGCTCGGAAGAAAGCAAGTTCACATCTACTTGGGAAGCAGGTGATCAAGGAAACCAAGGGAGCAGAATTCATGCAACCCACACCTTTGTTCCCCGCACGGAGAAGCCCTAAGCTCCGTGCAGCAGGCAGATCTAGGCCCTGGGACCCCCGCTGAGAAATGAGCCCCTGAGGCCATGCATGTGGGCCAACACTTGCCGCGGACAGCATGACCTGACCATCTTGGTGCCCGTGTCAGGCAATGCTTTTAATCCTTTATTTCACATGCCCTGTCCTGCTTCGTAAGGACCAGGAGAAGACAGAAAAACAATGAATGAATCTGTATTAGTAACAAGGATGGGGAAGAAGGGCCAGGGATATAGCTCAGTGGAATAAGTGCCTGCCTGGCAAGCACAAGGTCCTGAGTTCGATCCCCGGTACCACAAAAAAAAAAAAAAAAAAAGCATGGGAAAGGTTGGTCCTATCAAAAGATGTAGCACTGAGGCTGGCCTTGGTCAGATGTTCTCTGGACACAAGCCACGTCAGTGTGTGCTGACTGTGAGGGCAAGGACAGAGTCAAAGAGTGTTCAGGGTCTGGGGACGTGTTTTTAAGAATTGGGGAGAAGGCTGGTATTAGAATGAAGGATTTTTGATGCAACATTATCTCTATGAAAAGAAGCATTCAATTTCTGTTCACGCTTCAGGGACACATTATATATAAAACCAGGTACCTCAGACAAGACTGTAGCTTGGTGACAGAGTGCTTGCCTAGCATGTGCAAAAGCCCTGGGTTCCATCTCCAACACTGGAAAGAAAGAAAGAGAGAGAAAGAAGAGAAAGAGAGAGAAAGGTTCCATACCAAGCCAAAAATACCACAAGAAAAAACTACAGAACAATAACTCTTAAGACTATAGATGCAAAAATCCTCAACAAAATGCTAGAAAATTGAATGCAACATTATATAAAAGAAATTAAACTATGCCAACATGAGATTCATCCCAGAAAAGCAAGCATCCAAAAATCAACTATTGTAATATATACCATATCAATAGAATAAAGAACAAAAAAATCACATGATCATCTCAATAGACTCAGAAAAGGCAATAGAAATTCACTACCCCTTCTTGATAAAAACACTAACCAAACTAAGGATGGGAGTTAAATTCCTAACCCTGACACCTGTGAAAGCCAACAATGGAGACCACACTTAATGGTGAGAGTCAGCCTGCTTTTCCCTGAGGATCAGGAACAAGACAAGAATGTCTGCTGTTCCCTACTCCTAGTCAACATTGGACTAGAAGCACTGGCCAGGACAATTAGACAAGAAAAATAAATAATAGCATTAAATTGGAAAGGAAGTAAAACTATGTCCATTTACAGATGATATGATCTCTTACATAGAAACTTCTAAAGAATCTACACACTCCATAAACAGCTATATGAAGTAATGAAGGAGTTCATCAAGGTTATAGGATACAAAGATCAATATATGAAAATCAACTATATTTCTTTTCAGTAGTACTAAGTGCAACAAAACCAAAATGAAGGAAACAATTCCACTTATAAGAGCATTGAAAAGAACAAAATACTGAGGATAAGTTTGACCAAGAAAAAGTGCAAAATTTATACTCTGACACCTATAAAATATAGTTGAAGGAAATGAAGGAAACCTAAGTGGAAAGATAGCCTATGTTCATGGATGGGGAGGCTTACTATTGTTAGATGGCCACACTCTCCAAGCTGATCTACATATTTAATGTAATCTCTACCAAAATCTCAGCTATTTTTTTCAGATATGGACAAAGTGAACCAAAATTCATGTAAATTCAAAAGAGTAAGAACACCCAAAACAAAAGGAAAACAAAATTGATGGGTTCAAACTTCTCAATTTCACAACTTATTAAAATTGACAATAGTCAAAACAGTGTGGTACAACCGAGTGTGGTAGCAACAGATATGCACATCTGTGGAACAGAAAATAGACCAGAAATAAACTCTCACATTTATGGTCAGTTGACATTTGACAATGATGCCAAGATTATTTAACAAAGTGAGAAACAGTCTTTTTAACCAATAGCACTGAGACAAGCAGATATCCACAAACAAAAGAATGGGTTTGGACCTCCGTATTATACCATGTATAAAAATTAACTCCAAATAAGAGCTAAGACTACTCTGAGGAGAAAAAAAATCAGCATAAATCTTGGATTACGATATAGGTTCTTATATATGGCACTGAAATCACAAACAATGAAAGAAAAAGATAAACAATGTGGACTTCATTCCAATTAAATGTTTTTGTGCCTGAAAGGGCACTATCAAGAAAATGAAAAGGAAATCCACATGTGCAAATAGAAAAAAATGTACAAATCCTCTATCCAGGTCTAGCATTAAGAACACAGAAGGGCTGCAGCTCAACAAATAAAAAACAAATAACCCAGTTTTAAAAGGGGCAAAATATCTGAGCTGACATTTTCCAAAGCAATTATACAAATGGCCAAAAAGCACAAAATGAAAACATCTTCAACATCATTTATCATGAGGGAAATGCAAACCAAAAGCACAATTAAGTAGCATTTCACACCAACTCAGATAACTACAGTCAAAAAAGACAAATGACAGGCCAGGTGTGGTGGTGCATTCCTATAATCCCAGCACCCTGTGAGGCCAAGACAGGTGGATCAGAAATTTGAGCCCAGCATGGGAAACTTAGAGATTTAATAAGACCCTGTCTCAAAATAAAAAATAAAGAAGGGCTGGGGCTGGGTTTAATCCCCAGCATAAAAAAAAAAAAACAATAATAAGTGTTGACAAGGATGCAGAGAAACTGAAGCCCTCCCCTGCTGTTCATGGCAGTGTGAAAAGGTGTAGCCATTTTGGGAACAAGTCTTGTGGCTAAACATACAAAGTTACCACATGGCCTGGCAATTACTCTGTACAGTATATAACCAAGAAAACTGAAAACATATTCGCACATAAAAGTAACATCCATGCCACTTACCCCGTCATCCTTGCAATTTTTGAAACAGTTCTGGAAGTCCTCTTTCACGAGTGTCTTTAGTGGCACTGTCCGTGGCTGCCTTCATGTCCTGAACTGATTCAAAATGTTTACCTTTTGGGATCATTTTGACTTTGGGGAAGAGCCAGAAGTTGAGCAGTGCCAGATCCAGTGGATAAGGTGGAGGGGGATTCACTGAGATGGTTTCACAAGCTTTCCTTTCCATTGGATGGAGCTTGGCATCAGCATTCACTGTATTTTTTAAAATCACACTTCATAAAGACACTATAAAAGAAGCTTACAGAACAGCATCAGAAAATAGCAAGAACAATGGGATGCATGCATTCAAAGCGAGAGGAAGTATTTTGATTAATCACCATGTGTCTTTTATGTAATAATTTTTTAGATTCAACATGTACTGTATATTTTGAGATATACATAACACATGCACACACACACACACACACATACACATGTGTATGCTATATGGTATGTGGTGTGTGGTGCTGGGGATGGAACTCAGGACCTCATGTATGCGAGGCAAGTGCTCTACCACCAAGCTACATCCCTAGACTCACAATATATTTTGTTTAAAAAAAGCTAGCAATTAACAAAAAGGACAGCCCAATTGTTAAACAGTACTGAAAAGGCTTGAATAAACATCTTATTGTTTGAGAGATGCTATAATAAAATACCTTAGACCAAGTGATTAATAAGCAATAGAAATTTACCACTTATTGTTCTGGAGGCTGAGACATCCAAGATCAAGGCCTCGGCAGGCCCAGGGTCTGGTGAGGTCTTGTTCTTCGCTCCCCAGGTGGCCCCTCCCTTTGTGTCCTCATGTGGTAGAAGGAGTGAGTGAGCTTCCTCGGCTAAAACTAACAGAGCTGGGAAGGCCACGCCGCAGAGAGAAGGTGGAGAGACCAGCCCTCTGCTCCATGAATAATAGAAGTAGAGATTGGCACAACCACTTAGGAAAACTTTTATGGGAGGCAAAGAGAATTAGAGGAGAGAGAGGGAGAAAAGAGGAAGAGGAAGAAGAAAGAGAAAGAGAAGGAAAAGAAGGGGGAGGGGAGGGGGAGGGGAGGGGAAGGAGGGAGGAGGAGACAGGAAGGAGGCTAGAGCTCAGCGATCCCTCTGCTGGTGTACACTCAAGAGAAAGAATGTTTCTACTCACCAAAGACAGGCCCAAGAGCACGCACAGCAGCAAGGTCCATCGCAGCGCCGCACCCCAGCCTGTCAGTGACAGAAGGAGTGAATCCCCGCAAATTCACTCCGTGGAATCTCCCGCAGCAGTGAAAAGGAACAAACTGCCGCAGCACAGAACAGCTTGAACACATTTTGCGAGCATAATGTCCGTGGAAAGAAGTCAGGCAGGGAGGAATTCACACGGTGTGGTTCTGACACGAAGTGCGAAAGGGTGACTACGTGGCAGGTGGACCTGAGGACCTGAGGAAGCTCACGTGGGATGGGGCACGATGGAGCCTGCAGAGGCAGGATGGGCGTGAACTTGCGCTGCATCTCACCCAGCACGCACTCGGATTTGTGCCCCTAACTGAACTGGATGTGAGTTGAATGAAACACAAGAGAAAAGCAAATCTCCTTCGGTCACTAAAAGGTCTCTGCATGATCTGTGCCCAAGTTTAAGTCCCAGAGAAAGGAGCCAGTGGCCGACCCAGGGATGAGGACCACAAACAGGGCGACCAAACAGGGCGACCTGGTAGGATAGGGTGAGGGGCAGGGGGCTGTTTCTGGAACTAGGAGGAGAGGGGAAAGATGGACAATCATAAAGAGGGTGCGTTCTTTCATCTCCCAATCCTTCGGATGCCGGTGTGTGAAGACAACCGTTCTTCCTGCTGCAAAGGGTGAGGTGGGGACTCAGGAGGGACTGGGCTGCAGGAGGCCAGAGCACCTGCCTAGCATATGCAGGGTCCTGGACTCCTTCCCCGGCACCACGGAACAGAGGGGAGGACCGGCCTCAGCTGCCCTGCCCGTCATGGGCCTCGCTACCCATCTAACTTGGCACAGCGTCTACTTCCCTGGGTCCATCTCCTCCACCCACCTTCCTCCCTGGGCGCCCCCGGCCCCTCTGTTCCCTCTCTTCTCTGATCCCCAAAGTGAGGCCCCATCGTCATATAATTTCAAATTGCTTGTAGCTTTAGTTAATTAAATGTAAAATCATCAGAATAAAATTACACCTTCATTAGAAATTAACTCCTATTTCAGGCCAGGGATAATGACGGGCTCTCTCTCCCCACTTGCTCCAAACCACACTCAAAATGGTCAGTTAAACTGAATGGGGGGAGAAAGGTTTAACGATGGCACAGCAATCAACCATATTATTATTTAAGCACAAGCTATTACCATGTGCAATGAGGTATCCTCCAATAAATTATCTTTGAAAGAGTCTGGCCATGTCTGCACAAAAATGGCTGCTGCAGGGGACCAGAGGACACTCACACCGCCCCTTGCCTGGCCTGGGAGGTACCCTGGACGCTCCCAGCTACTGCCCTCAGGAGCCCCATCCCAGCCTCAGCCTGCAGGCCTCAGGGCCTCTTGAATGAAGTGTGGGTGTCTTGCCCTGACTTCCCACCCCAACCCTCCATACAGCCGCAGGCAAGGCAAAGGGAAGATGCTCCGGCCCAGGCCCAGGTCCGAGTGAGGACAAAAGAGGTTCCCCTAAATTAGGAACAGGAACAGAGAAAGGAGAAACAGGACAGAAAGGAGCTAAGCGGAGGCAGAGAGAGACACAGACAGACAGACAGACAGAGATGGAGACCGAGAGATGGAGAAGAGGGAAGGACCATCGGGAGATACAGAGGAGCAGCTGGAGAGAAGCCAGCAAGAGGTGAGAACGGGGAACACCACAGAGCAGGCAGGGCAGACACAGGAACAGAGAACAGAAGAACCAAGAGAAGTGGAAGGTGGGCCAGAGCAGGCAGGTTCGTGACCATCAACTACACTCTGATAGGCTGAAGCAGGAGGATCAGGATTTTGAGGGCAGGCTGAACTTTTGACTTAGCAAGACCTTTCTCAAAATTTAAAAACTCGCTGGGGATGCAGCTCAGTGCAAAGGCCCTGGGTTCAGTGAAAAAGACCACCCACTGCAAGGCTGGAGCCCCAAGCATCCAGGGATGAAAGGGCCAGAGACAGAAGGAGGCTCCAGCAGGGGCAGTGTGACAAGGGACCAAAGAGAGAGGACCACAGACGCCTGACTTTGGGAACCCCGTGCTCCCCCAAAATGACCTTCGTTCTGCATCTTTGAAGAAATTTGAAGTGTTTATCTTCTTCTTGTACCCGATGCTCAGTAGCACATTTTTGCTGAGTGAAAGCACCAAGAGATGAGTACATTAATTAAGCAGACGGTCAGTGTTTTCTGGCCACTCAGAAGCAGGGCCCGCCCCCACCATCCCCGCCAGGTGGGCCCACACAGCCTGCCATAAACTTCTGCCCGAGTTCCCCAGCAGACAGGTTCCAGTGAAAGTCACCTCCATCTCCCTCACAGGTCAGGCGGAAATTTAGAGATCGGGGCCACGTGTGTGCCTAGATCTGCTATCTGCCTGTGAGTGATGGGGGACACATTCCGGGGACATGTTTACTGTCACCCTGCGCCCCCAGCCCGCATTCCCGCCGCGCCGTCCCCTGATAATTCACGGCCCGGCTCCCGTTGGCAAATGACTGATTCGGCCTTCACAGCGGGGCCCGCTGGTCACTTGTCTCAAGGAGACCGGGAAGGAAACTCAGGCATAATATAAATGGGGCCTGTGGCAGCCTCAAACACCTTGGAAAATTCCCCAGCCCGGATGCTGCTGCATTTTTAGGTAATAAAACCACAGAGAGATTACATGACCGCCTGACAGCCCGCAACGGATGGCCGCCCGCGTGAACTTTTTACCTTCGGGATGGGGACAGAGAAGAGAAGGAGAGAGAGAGGGAAAGGAACTGCCCGGCAAGCCGGCACCTTCCTCACGCAGGCTCAGTCCCGGGCAGACAGGAGCCATGCTGGGCGTGTCCCCAGCTCCTCTGCCTTGAGCGACTCTGGCCTTCCTGGGAAACTCACCCTTTGTTTCCCCATCTGCAGAGTGGGGAAATGCGTGGCTGTTTGGTTCGTTTCCCAGAATCCTACAGCAACCTTGAAACAAACTTTCCAGGTTAGAAGGGCAATCGTTGCTCCCACTCATTCATTCATGCCATTCAACAAGACTTTGTCCCCTGGCCGCCAGAGCAGTGTGGGGTGGGGCAAGGTGGTGACAGGGGAGGCGGGAAGCCATCGCTAGGAAAGAGCCAAACAGTGTGAGGTGTACCTCTCCCTGGCGCTGTGACTTTTCAAGGAACACTCCAGTCCCCAGAGCCTCAGTTTCCTCCTCTGCAAACTGAGCACGAAGCGCGAAGCTGGGTGGGCTGGAGGCCGCGGGCGAACGCTGTGAGGTCCAAGCAGAGCTGCACTTCCTCCCGGGACAGGAGTCCCCTGCTCCTCGATGCTGGGCTCTTGGCAGAACGGACTCTAATTCTTGCTCTGCGAGAATAACGGCAGTGATGGGACTCGCGGCTCACACAGCAGCTGCTACGTACCAGATGCGGTCCTGGATATGTTTTGTGAGGTCCTTCATCCCCGCGATGACAACATGCATCCGGTGGTCCAGAATGCGAGCGGAAGAGCTGCCAGCTGTGTCAGGACTGGGGCACTAGTAAGCTGCCCCAGCAGGGAAAGGGAGACAACCCAACCAGAGACCAGAGAACTGATGGCCCCCTCACCCACAACAGCGGCCCAGCCTCGCTCTCTGGGTGCTCTCTTCGCGGGGGAAAGAGGGTGCCGGAGTGGGGGAGATCTCAGATCTGGGGCCACTAGGGGAATTCCTGGTGGCTGCACCCTTCTCAACTGGCAACCTCCTGCCTGGTGTGCAGACCGCGAGAGAGGAGGACACCCAGGACCTCCTGCCCACTGTCATCTTGCAGGGGGTAGCTCTGGGAGGAGATGGGGCCGGTGCAAGGGAGAAGGTCCTGGCACCCCCGACTCTGCTGGGCTCTGGGGCAGCAGTGCCTGGCTTCCGCTGCAAGAGCCCTGAGATGGAGCAACCCTCTCTGTCCTGGAGGCAGCCGTGTTGCCTACCTAGAGGGGAAACGGACTTCTCATGTGGGCAGCCCCGGGTGTCGCCATCCTCACGGTCCCCGTATACTGCCCATGGTTGTCTAAGTGGAGCCTCTATGAAGAGATCTGCCACCAGCCCTTGGGGGAAGTCATCTGTGTCCTGCTGGGTGGGTACCCCAGGTCTCATAGTTGAAACCAAGGAAAATGGATTTAGCAGGGCCAGAGCAGCACATGGCAAAGGAAGATTCTGCTAGGAAGTGTCAAGGCTGGGAACAAGTTCCATCAGCGGCCAGAACCATGCCCCCTCCATTCCGTGGACAGGCATGGAGCCCTGTGTCCCCAGCCCAAAAGCACTGGCAGCTGCTGCAGAGAAGGGCAGGGGAGCAAGGCCACCCCAGGGCAGGTTGGGAGCAAGGCCACCCCAGGGACAAGGGGGCGGCTCTGCACAGGCGCACAGCTGCAGTTTGAAATAAACAGGACTGAATCTTCCTTTCTAGATTGAGCCCGTCTTGATCACCCGGGGGGAAAGTCACAGAATTGGCCCACAGCAATGTCATTTATGGACTTGCCACCCAGCAGGACAGGGAGCAAGCAGTTTAAGGAAGGCAGAGTGGTGGCTGGCAGTTATTGGAAAAATAAGACCATTTGTGTCTATGCCCTTATGTGTGGCAATGCCTCTAAACTGGTTACACTTGATTTTTTTTCTTTATGTTTTTCTGTATTTTCTAATTTCCCTGCAATGAACACACATTACTTGGGTAATAGGAAATAATAAGAACTACACGGAGGCAGGTGGTGCAAGCTTGTGGGTCCCTGATTCACACAGCCGTGTGCTCCTGGGCATGGGGACCAAGGCCAGGATCCTAAGGAGCCCTAGGGAGGGGTAAGGGCACCGGCTCCCCAGCGCTCCCCAGAGGAGACAGTAGGTATCTGCACAGCCAGGCTTTGCGCTGTCACCATAAGGGAGCAGGCAGGGGAGGTTGAGGAGACCCTGGGTTTTGGGGGTCCTGGCCACCATAGGGCTGATCTGAGAGTGAGTCTCCCCTGACTGTAGGGACAGGGTGCTGGCGAAGCTCTGTGCATCCGCCCCACCCCTCACCAGCTGGGAAAGCCAGCTTGCCCCACCCTCAGAGGACAGGGCGGAGATCAGATCAGATCAGAAGCATCTTCCCCTTTCCTGGAGTCGTTCCTGGTCTGGAGGGGGGTGTGGGGGAATACCTGGGCCACAGCTGGCAGGACCCAGCCATGCGGCTTGGATCAGAGCAGGCTGGCGACTGGCATCCTGCCCAGCCAGGATGGGCTCAAACACACACGTGAGAAGGAGAAAGGGGTTGCCAAGACCCCAGCCCTGGGATCGCAGGACTCAGCTCCAAATGCCAACTCCACTTTGGTTGTGTGGCCTGGGGAGAGCGACTTTTCCTCTCTGCCCTCATTTTTCCTCATCTGAAAAATGGGGCTGTTTAGAGTAACCTGAATGCAACAGGTTGCATTGAAGTGGTCCTAGTCCTTCACCTCTCCTGTGGCCACACTCTGTGACATTTGATTTGCAGCCTCTCCCACTAAAGAGACAGGAAATTGCCCTCCACCTCGGATTCTGAGTTCAGCTGTGTATTTTCTTTGGCAACAGAATGACAAAGAAGGAAGCAGAGCTGATTTGGGGCTCAGGCCCTGAGAGATCTTCCTTGGGTGTTTCCCTTTGGTTTCTTGTGCTTCTGTTCTTTGTATGGAGAAAGATGTGACCGGACAGGGAACTGGTCCCAGAAAAGGAAAGAACAGATGTTTCAGATGTCACACCTGAACGCAGATACGATCAGCTAACTCCCAGACAACCTTGAATCTGTGAGAATAAATGTGCAATTTTAAGAATGTCAGTTTTGGGGTTGCTTGTTATGCAGCAATGTTGTTGTGAGCACTGACTGATACACTTCCTTGTAGAGTCAATGGAAGATTCAACAAGGTAATACCTACAAAGTGCTGAGCTCAGTGGTGAGTGCATAAAATGTGCTCACTCAAAATTCAGCTGCCGTTATTATTATTCTTATCATTGCCATTAGTATTATCTTCCCCTGGAGGAGACAAAGGCAGAGGGTGGCAGAGGTCAGTAGATGTGAGTGCCACAGAACCCCCACATTCATCAAGTCTGCTCAGAGACAGCTCCAAGCGACAAGTTCCTGCTCCTGCTCGGAGATGGTTGCTTTTATTGCTCTTTTGAAATCCATTCCAATTAGAGGGTAAGATGGTGGCTCCTGCTGTCCCAGACAAGCAGGGCTCTGGCCCCCCAGGCAGAGTCTTAAGCATTTTATAATAATCATATTTCTTATGAAGCTTTAGTTTCACTTCCTTCAAATTAAGTCTCAGCAATAAAGCAATCGATTCCCTTTCCCTGGAAGAACGGTGCTGAATTCCACCTAGCTCAGACTGGAACTCTCCAACCCTCCCTCCGAGACTCTCCTCTCCCAGCCTGGGGGCTTGGGGTGGTGGTGACCGCAAGCAGCCTCCAGGGCAGCGTAAGGAGGCCCCCCAGCCTCCCCCTGGGCCTGCTGGGTACCGGGGAGGTGCATGCCGCAGGGAAGGGGCTCAGCCTCATGTTCCAGGCCAACGGCCGAAGTTGGAGGGAGTGAGCAGAGAGGCTGCAGTTTCCACACTGCTCCCCTGACCCCTTCTCCAGGAAGATGCTCGGGTGAAGTGGAGAAAAGTGGCCAAGTGTCCCCCAAAAGAGGGATCTGGGAACCCCAAGGCAGGAAGCCCTGTGCCCCATAGTGCCTCGTGAGAGCAAGGGCCAAGGAGTTCAGGGGGAGGTTGGGGCAGAGAGTGCAAGATAGGGGAAAGCAAGCGCGAAATGTGAGCTAAAGCGGGTGCACATCTGTAATCTCAACACTCTGGGAGGCCGAGGCAGAGGGTCACAAGTTCAAACTCAATCTGGTGACTTAGCAACTTGGTGAGGACCTGTCTTAAAATAAAAAATACAGAAAGTGCTGGGGATGTAGCTCAGTGTGAAGACCCTGAGCTCAAGCCCCAGGGCCAAAAAAGAAGTAAGGGGACATGAAGGCCACAAATAATATTTAATGCATTGTTTTTAAAAATAAAAAAATTAAACCCGTGATGAACACACCACAGACAGCTGAGGGCAGACAAGCTGTCCTCTGCTGGCTTAGGTCCCCACACACTGGGACATCAGGAGGAGGCCTTTCTCTGTCCCCCAAGTCCCTGCTAAGGCTTCCCTGCAGAGTAGGGTGTGGTTCTCTTCTCCACCTGACCTCAGATGACATCTTATTCACCTATGAAACTCACCCCTACTTCACAAGCCCTGAGCAGGGCACCCAGGGGCAGGTGATTGGCAGGGATGGTGGGAAGTGGTGACATCCTTTATCCCACAAACTATAGTTTCCCTGGGTGCTCAGACGCAAAACAGCACATGAGCACCTACCACGTTCCAGGAGCTGGGAATTAGAGGCCCAGCACCGCACCAGGAGCTGGGCGGTGTCAAAGAGGGAGAAGCAGGACGTGCAGACAGGCAGTTACCTCGCCTTGGGCTGTACCAGAGGCTCCACCAAGCACAAAGCCTGGGACAGTGCGCGGGAGATCCTGTCCCCAAGTCAGGGCTCTGGCGGAGACCTGCTGGTCAGGACAGTGAGAAGACAGAGAGAGGTGGGAGGCAGCGCAGGGGCTCCCCAAGGCACCAAGGCAACCAGAAGTTTTTGGGGCAGCCTGGTACAGATGTGGCTCCAGCGTGGCCCCTCTGCACTCCTGGCACATTGGTGGCTGCACCATCAAAAGCAGCCAGGCCCCACTGCCCAGCCTGCATCTCTGGGCCAGATGCCAGGTGTCCCTGGGGACAGTGGCAGACCCGTCCTCTCTCCAGGCAGCATGGTCTCTGGTCTGCAGCTCCCTGAGCTGCCCCAGGGGACAGACCTGCCCTCTCTGTCTCTGCAGGGCTTTGCCCAGGCAGCCACCACTTCCAGGAAGCCACAGGAAGCTCCTGCAGGACACAGATATGCTGTCCAGGACTGCCAGGGAGCCCTGGCTGGCACCTCATAACAGCAGACAGGAGCGGCCCCGGGGTGCAGGGCAGGGCTGGGGGACAACGGGGAGGGGCTGTTTCTGTGGTCCCCGCTCAGGAGGGCAGCCAGCCTCAGGCGACCCTCCCTCTCCTCTGGAACCCAACCAACCAATCCACTGGCCACTGCAGAGGGGCTTTCCGAGCTGGGGATGTGAGTGTGCTAATTAATGAATTAGCCATTTAATTAACATAATTAGGCCTCATTATTTTCCTTGCATCTATCGTCAATTTTCGGGCAATTAAAGCGAATGCTGGAGGAGGCCGAAGGATCTGGTTCTTGCTGCTGCCACAGGAGGGAACCACGGGGCTGGTCCAACCCAGGACTCCAGCACATGCACAGGAAGGGGCGAGGGTCAAAAGGCCTCAGAACATGTACACGCGCTTGTACATACATACACACACACATGCACACATGCCCAAGACAAGGGTCTCTGAGTCTGAGGTGGCAATTGGCTTCCGTTCTTTAATTGAGCACCTACTATGTGCCAGGTGTATTCAGCAGGAGCCAAGATAGCAAAGAAATTGTGGGAGGTTAATGTGCAATGCCAAGATCAGCCCCTCAAGAGAGCCTTGAACGCAGACAGACCCCACCACCATATCCCCAGATGCCACAGCCGTCACTGAGGAGAGGAGTCACCTCACGCCTTGAGCGCCTCTTGACCTTTCAGCAGCATGTCTCGGTGACCCTTCTGGTTGTGCAAACATGCAACTCATTCAGTCCGTCCCTGACGAGTTTATCCAGAAAGTCTTACAATCAAGGGACCCATCCGGGCCAGCAGATACCCGCCTGCCTCTGCAGAAATCAATGCATTTGCCAGTAGTTTAGCCACCTGGTAGCCGGTCCCCACAACCTGCTTTCCTCTGGCCCCCCATCCTCGTTCAGAGTGAGGGACCCTTGGGCTCAGACACTCGGGCACTGCTTGATTTGCCCAGCTGTCCCCCAGGTGTGCACCTGGGTTGGGGGGTCTGGTGCCAGGCTCCATGTTTAAGTTATTCCGTTGGATCTGACATTTTGTCTACAACCCAATCTACACAGATCTTTACTGCTTAGATTCAGTTTAGAGCTGGTAAATTTTATTTCCTCCCCTCCAACAAGGTACTGAAACCTGCTGCTACACACACACACACACACACGCACGCACACGCGCACGCACACGCGCACGCACGCACTCTCCCAGGTCTTTGTCCAGAACAATCCCCACTGCACCCTCACTCCCACCACTGATGAAAATGCTGGTTAAGGCAGAGACCTGTGGCCTAGAAATAGAGACTGTCCTTCCGTCCTGTGTCTCGACAGAAGACAGCCCCCACCTCAGGGCAGCTAGGCCTTTACCAACTGTGTCCCCTTTTTGCTTCTTCATTTCTGCCCAGGTCAGTCCCATCCTCAGAAGGCCAGGAGGCTGATGGGAGCCAAGGAAAGGGTGGCACTCTCAGGCCTGATAGAAACAGGGACCTCACACGGAACCAGACCAGACCTTCTGACATGAGAGAAGTCTTTATTGGGGGAGGGACAGAGTAGCAGGCTACCTAGTGGACCAAAGTAGCCCTCGAGCTGGGGAAAGCGTGGGCCTTTAAGCTCCTTTTTCTGGTGGGGGTGGGGTAGGGTGGGGTGAGGAGATGTCCCTGGGCCAGAACAGGCTGAGCCCTGAGCGGTGGGGAGGGTGTCCAGGCCAGAATAGCCTGAGTGGCAGGGAGGAGCGTCCAGGCCAGAATAGCTGAACGGCAGGAGTTGCCCATGTCAGAATGACCCACGCAGGTGAACTGCCAGAGTGAATGAGGGCGGGGGTAGCTTTTGTGGCCGAGGGGAACTGAAGTGGAACAGGTAAGGGAACTAGAGAAATATTGAGAGTTAAAGTTTTCCCATGAGGGGGGCTTATCATGTTCTATGTTAACCTCATGTTCATAACGAGCCTTTGTGGGTTCCGGTGCCCAAACACCACCAGTGCTCCACACGGAGGCCTCGGCTCCAGCTTCCCTAGCTGTGTGAGCAGAGGCAAAGCCTTCCACCTTCTGAGCAGTTTCCATCCCAGAAGCGGTGTCCACCATCCCCCATTACACTTGGCAGAGGCGGCACAGCCACCCCTCCCTCAGACGTGTTTCGTTCACTGTGGGTTCCTCCCCAGAGGCAGGGTCTCTGTCAAGAGCCCATCTCCCCACACCCCCACTGGTGGGTCTATTATTAACCCTGTGTTGCAGATGGGGAAACTGAGGCTGAGAAGCACTAAGTCATGTGTCCAAGAGCACAGGCTGAGTGGCAGCTCGAGAGGAGGCAGGACCTACCTTCCCCATGTCCTGCACTACAGCAAGACTGGCCAGTCCTCTGCTTGGGATGCAGAAACAGGTAAAATACAATGTTTCGGGGCTTTGAAGAAAAGGAAGCAAGTAATCACAACCACAGCAGAGAAAGGAGAGAGAGGGCACTGGGTGGAGACTTCAGGACCAGCGCTGAGGGACAGCTCTGCAGACCTCACCCTGATCACTGAATCCACTGGTGCAAAGGCCCTGTGGCCAAAGGCCTGAGGGAGGAAGAGCCAGGCAGAGACCGGCAGACCAGATTGGGCAGGGGAGACTGGAGACTGCACCCAGCTGGCAGGTGTTGCCCCAGGCCATGCAGAGGAGGGGCGGTGGCCACAGGCTGGCAGTAGAGACATGCGATGTGCCAGGGACTCGATGTGACTATGAAGCGCCAGCTGCCGGATGTGCAGAGGGGCCCAAGGGGACTCCAAGGGATTGGATGGCCCATGGGAAGGACAGTGACGTCGCTGCCTCGGATGAAGCTGACCAGTGGGCGTGGGGAGGGAAGGTGAGACGTGTTATGGAGATGTCAGAGGCAGGCGGGGCGCTGGAGGCTGCCGTGGAGCTGGGCTCTGTTATCCAGGAAGCCAGGGGCAAGAAGGACTCCTCGTAGGTGGTGGCCGGGCTCACCAAACCCAAGAAGGAACCAGACAAGAACCTGGAAAAGAGCGGATGATGAGCAGGAGGAAAATGGGAGAGAGGGGCACCCTGGAGTCCCAGAAAGAGAGGGCAAGTAGTCAGGCCCAGTCAGATGCCAGTGACCTTGGGGTTGGTGGCGCGTGACCCCTTCGAGCAGGCAGTGCCAGCCTGTGGGAGAGGAGGAGGCAGCAGCCCAGGAGGGTAACTCTCGGAGGTGTCGTGCGCAAAGGAGCACAGAAAAGGTCACGTGGAAATGACCAGCCCCAGAAATGAGACCCGTGCCGGGGCTGACACAGATCGATCAGGTGTTTCTAATGTATAGAAACCAGGACCTCACTTACCACCCCCTCTCTCAGGCATGCTGCACTTTCCCAAGTTCTAATTCCAGCTTTGCCTGTCAGCCAGTGATAGCACCAGATTGTCCCCAAGGTGTCCCTTGCTGTCTTCTCTGCATTTCAGGAGGACAAAATACACACACACACACACACACACACACACACACACACACACACACAAATGCAAACCCTTGCAAGTTCACAGCCCCCAGTCTCGCTCCTGTTGTTGGCATTTTGCCATCATATTTTTTTTTTTTAGCACAAGTGCTAACATTTTTAACAAGCATGTCACCCTTGGGGTAAATAGCATCCGAGCAGGCATTTGAGACACAAGCCACGCCAGCCCCTCCCCAAATGAGCTGAGTGTCAGGCATCAATTGTGAGAACAAAGAAACAAAATTAAAGGACAACAGAACTCTGGAAGCAGAGCATCACAAACAATGTGTCAAGTGCAGCCCGGCTCACTGGCACACACCCACACTCCCAGGAGGCTGAGGCAGGAGGAGCATACTTTGAAGGCCAGCCTGGACAACTTAGTGAGACTCTGTCTCAAAGTAAAGTCTTTGACAATGGCTGGGGAGCTGGCTCAGTATTAGAGAGCTTGCCTAGCACGTGTAAAGTCTTGGTTCCATCCCTAGCACAGCAAATAATAAAAACAGGTACAGCTGGGATTTCATTATTTGTTGGCTTTCAGCAAACCAAAGCCTCCTCCCTTATAATGTGCAGACTCGTGACCCACAAAGTCTAACATTCACATCTGTTTATAAGGTCATATCATTGCTTTTTGAGTATATATTTTATTGAAGAAGAATACCTAGTACAGAAAAAGGTACAAATTTTACAAGCACAGTGCAGAATCTCCACACAGTGAAACCAACATCTGAATCAAATTCATCACCAGGGTGCCACGCCTTCCTCCCACCATCACCCCACCCCCAAGAGCAGCCCCCTCCGTCTCCTAGGGCCACAGGACTTTCTGGCGCTGGCAATTCTGCTGAATGCTGCTTGGTGTCTGATGCTTCCTCACACTCTGAGTCACCCATGCCACTGCATTGCAGGAGCCGATCCTGCCTGGCAACCCCATGTGAAGGCCAGCACATGTTCACACTCCTCCAGCTGCGCCTTGGGTCCAGTGTGTGACCTGGGTGGTGTTGCTATGCGCATCCTGTATGTATCTTCTGTGTGTGTGTGTGTGTGTGTGTAGAACACGTCTGTATCTGTACAAAACTTGAGCACCTCTACATCTAGTCAGGACCACGTATTAATATTTCCCCAAATCCAAACGTCAGAACAGCGTTGGGCCAGCAGTACATGACCCAGGGTTTGGGGTTCTCATTTCTCACTGGCTTTTCTTTCTTCTCTTTACAGCAAGCACTCGACCAGGGAAGATTTGTCCCCAGGTGATATTTGGTGATGTCTGGAGACACAGTGGTTGTCACAGCTCAGCGTGCTGGTGGCATCTCATATGCAGAGCCAGGGTTGCTACTAAATGTCCTATAATGCCCAGCGCAGCCACCTCTACAATAAAGAACTCTTCTGTAGTGCTGAGGTGGGCAGGAAGTAAAAGGTTTATGACGCCTAAATAAGAATGAACCGACACTTAGGGGGTGGCAATTTCAGCTCCCAAGCTTATTCCAGGAGGAGCTTTAAGGAGACAGATGTGTGGCTACCAAAGAGTCCACATACGGCAGGCCCAAGGGAGAAGCTACCAGGACAGAACAAAGGAGAACGAGATGGGGTTTGCTCTCGGTGCTCCTGGTGAAGTAGGCGCTCACCTGGCTGTGAGGAAGGGAAGCGTGTTCCAGCAGAGGGAACAGCGTGAGCAAAGTTAGGGGGACACAGTGGGGTCTCCGAGGATCAGGCCACCCCACATGGGCAGCAGCGGGGTCCTCGTACAGGAAGGACCAGCAGCAAGGCCAGGGCAGGGTGGTCCAGGGTCCAGGACTCTGGGGAGCAGGAAGGCAGTTCAAGACAGAGTGAGGGGAGTTGGGAGAAGACAGCTGCAGAGACACTATCACCCAGAATATGTCCCGAACTCCTGCTCCGGGTGCATTTCTGCTTCTTCTGAAAATGCAGTCACCACCTGACCTCTGCCCTTCATCCCCCTATCTCATCCATCAGAAAGCTGCACAGCCTCCAGCCCTGAGACCCGCTGCACCCCCTGCCCCAGCCTGCTCCCAGGGCACAGCAGGGCTCCTCCAGGCCCTGCCACACCCAAACCCTCCTTGCACAAGCTTCTAGAGTGCTCCAGGAAAGCCCAGTGACTATGCCACCCAAAGGCTGCAAATACCCACCCCCCTGGGGCTCTGCCTCCTGCACTGTAGGTGATGCATTTGGGGGTCTCAGGTCAAATCCTGGGCCTCCCCAGGGACCCTGAGCAGCAGGATACCTGCTCCACAGAGGAAAAGTATTGCTGGTGGCCCAGCCCTGCCCCCAATTCTGTTCCAGCTGCTCTGCAGCCCAGGGCCACTTGACCACTGGCCCCAGTGAAACTGGTGGTCCCACCAGGCTGGCTCTTGGTGGTGGCAGTGATGGGGACTGTCTTCCTGGCCAGCCTGCCCAAGCAGGCCTGGGCATCCCAATGGGACTCAGTCCCTTGGGCTTCTGCCTGGCACGGTGCATTGCTGAGCAAGCCCAGGGCTCCCCTGGGCAGGGCCAAGCCCCCTGGGCGTCCAGAGAGCTCGTTATCCCGTCAGCCCCGAAGCCGCACCTGCTCTCCTGGTCTCCTGTGATCTCAATTAATCCGTCCTGCCCTGATTAATTAGCAGGGTTAATTATGATGGCTGCTGCTGCAAAAGCCGGGGGAGGAGAACCCAGCCAAGTGACGGAGCTAGACCCAGCCTGGGGTGCGGTGGGGCGGGTGCCTTCTCTACAGCTCCCCAGCCTGGCCTGCTCTGCACAGGGCCAAGGTCAGGGATCTCAGGAAGCCATTGGTACTGTGACTTCCAGGGGCTGGGCCCAGCCAGCCAGGCTAACAACCCAGGCGTTGCTTGATACAAAGGGACAGGCCTGGGGTCCCAGACAGAGTTCCTTGGCCTGCCGAAGGGGCTACCTCTTGGTCCCTGCCCCTGCCCATCATGACGACTACACACTAAAGGACCCATGAAGCCCTCGGCCTACCTTGCCTGGATGAACCCCAGTGGGAGCCTTCTACCCACTTCCTGTCTGCCCTCCTCTCCTCTCAGGCAGGGTCCAGGAGGATTCTGGGATAAGGAGTCCAGGAACGAGGCTTTGACAAAGAACCACAGTCAACAGTGTGGTTACTGTGACCAAGCACAGAGCTGAGGCTGTGTAGACCCTGTCCTGCCATCTGCCTATCTCCTACTTCATGGGCACAGAGCCACCATCCAGCAACCTGCCCCAACCTATAGACGCGGGCTCAGGACCAGCCAGGCCTCGCAGCCCTTCTTATCTGGGCTCCCAACCCCCAACCCTCCCTTTTCATGTCTTCTCTGAGCTTGTCCTTCCTTGCCAGCCCAGAAAGCCCCCAAGCCAGGCTGGGGCTTGACTGGGCACTGCCCCGCCCGAGCTGGACTGCGCTGCCCGTTCCGAGCGCATCTCCTCTGGGCACCCATCCATTATCCCCTCACCAAACCGTGATCCATTACCACCGCCCGCGCCCGGCGAAATGTATCATTACCTGCACCCTCGGCACTTCCCAGATCAATCCACTTCTTAAATGTAGTAATAGAGGAGAGGATTAGGTACTAGAAAGCTCATTATGAAAATGGCGTACTCAAATTCCTTAAAGGTGATATTTCATAAAATAGACCCGGCCTGCCGCGTGCCTCAATCATTCTTTTTAATAGCTCCGTAGCAGCCAGAAAATAAAGTATTCATGAAGATTGAAGAAGATGATCCCATGAACTTCAATTTAATTGGTGCAAATTAAAACGATCCATCTTTCCGCGCTGTCCGTCTATCTCCAATCAGCCCCACGCTGCACGTCCGGCACCCTGATTACAATTATCTTTTAATAGGAAAACTTGTCAGTTTTTGTGTGATTTACAAAAGCTTGAGCAAACTTATGGGTATCAGATAGGGCCTCGCTGTGTGATTCCTTCTCCCTGGCTCCCGGGCTCCAGGGCAGGCTGGATGGGGGCGGGGAAGGCAGGGCCCGGCAGCACAGGAGCAGTAGGGAGGTATCTGTGGCATCCTTGAGTGACGATGTCCTCTGAGACGGGACAACTGCATGCACCACAGCCACGCCCGTTTCCTTGCAGACTGATGCAGCTAAACATCCAACCAGACAGGGCCTCTTCGTGGTGGTTGTAGAGTGCACCTTGGCCTGCTGCCCCGGTGAGATCTCCCCTCACTGCCCGCTGTCCCTCCTTGGAGGCCTATGGGGACAGATCCATGAGACTTCCAGAGATGAGAAGCCAGGAGAGAAAATCCGCAAGGATTTGGGTATAGCACAAAGAACACAGACAGGGAGCAAAAGCAGCTATGTGGGTCTCTGAGGAATGTGTGTTGGGGAAGATGTGGGGTTTAATTTCACAGAAGCCATCCTATGAGACCCAAGCATGAGCAGCCACCAGGGAGCTAGCGCCAGCACAGATTGCATTAATAGAGATATAATGACTAGAAAGAGGGAGGTGATCATTCCACCCATCTATGTGACTCATGTCACCTCTGACATGTTCATCTGTTCATCCATTCATCCAGTCAACATTTCCTGAGTCGTGATAAGTGTCAGATGCTGGAGATGAAGCATCCAAGTCAGCCGAGTCCAAGTGAACATGGCAGAAAAGCCATTCTAAGTCAGGACGCTGCCTGCAGGGTTAGCGTGCCTGTTTATTGTCATCCTTTTCACACTTTTGAATGAACTCTTAATTATGCAGCTGATGTGTGAGTACATATTCACTGTAAAAACGAACACAGTGCCCCCCATCCCTTCCCAGCCTGCTGTGCCTCCTTCCAGACTCCTCTCTGTCCTTCCTACACGTACGGATCAGTGGAATGAGAGAGATGCTTTCGGCCTTGTTTCCTGCTTTTAAAAAGGCCTTCTCTGTCTGCTGTTCCCTGACGGTGCCGTGCTGTCAGAGGAGTGGACAGGTAGCGAAGGCCCCAGCCTGGGTGGGAACCAAGCAGCAGAGCAGCACATGAGGGTGAAAGCAGGAGGCTCTGCCCCTCAGAAGCCCCTTTGTCCTAAAGATGGAGAATACAGGCGCGCGCCCCTGGGCTGCTGGATGACCCTAGCTCAGGCTCATCAAGCTACCAGCTTGGCACTTGTCGTGGGGAAGGGCCCCGTGTGCCCACTGACCTTGCTAAGGCCACTGGTGCCCGTGGGTCTAGGTGTGAGCGCCCCCGCCCAAACCTCACATGGCCCTGGGTTCCAGCCTGCAGACGCTGCTCCCTGGGGACATTTGCTGCCACTGCCCGCTTCAGGAGGTGGGCAGGGCCACCAGTTCTGCAAACTCCACCCTTCCCCCGGCCACACTTGGCTACCAGAAACACGCAGCTGGCACAATAAATGTCAGGTTTCCAAGGTGAGGGTCAAGGAGCTAAAATCTCTCTTACGTGGGATCTGGAAGTTAAGCTCAGCAGAAATTCTGACTCCTTGAGAAATAAGGACAATGAGTATCTCCTGTGCGTTTTCACAGAACAGACCTTGCAGGGATCGCTCTCACCCTGGGGCACAGAATCCTCATCAAGCCTGAGAAACAGGCTCCGTCATGGTCCTCACAAAGGTGAAAGCGTTGGCTCCTGAGGTCCTCGCAGCCACCACACACCCGGCCTCCCGAGGTTGGCACGATTGTTATCGGTCAGGATGGGGCAAGTGTTGCTCCAATAACAAAGCTGCCTGAAGGTCAAGGCTGTTCTGACTCAGGCATAGAAGCCCAAGATGGGACCCAGAGCTGTGACTGTGCCGTGTAAAGCAGGTGGCCCAGAAGGTCCCAGAGGCGCAAAAGGAAACTGGTAGAGGAGGTGTCCCTTTTCCCAGGGCCCTGCCTCCCACCAGCACAGGCAGCTCCTGAGCCCATCCGTGATGACCCCGCAGATTGGTGTGCTGTCCCCGCGACCCAGTCAGCTTCCAAACACACGAGGCTTGGGGGTGCGTTTTAGACCTAAGCATAACAACTCCCTGGGTGTCATGGGGTGAAGGGATCCCAGAGCAGCCCAGAGCTCTGAGCATGAGGGGGTGAAAACATGGCCAGGAGTCAGGCAGCAGCCCCTCCCTCTGTCCACCCCAGCTCTGGGGGCCCATCTGCCATCCTGGAGGCACCCGATCCTACAGCTTGGGCAGGAGCCCTGGTGTTGCCAGCCCTGTGGTGCTCCCGGTCCCAGCCTTGGGAAATCTTTTGCCGCCCCTTCAGGAGCAAGAGCTCTCTCCAACTCGGTAGCTGCCGAGGAGAAAGGAGTCTGGAGCACGCTTCTTCTAAAACATAAAAGGTACAACAAATATACGCAGTGAGCATTCTCATGTCCAAATATTTACACAAACCCACACACATACACACGCCCAGAGGACACAGATACATGGGGGCGTGTTTGCAACTAGAAATCAATCTATTCACGGAAACCATGGTATAATGCACTCGCTTATATGACTGGGACGGGAAGTAATGTAAAAATAAATGATGAGCTACTCTTCGAAAGTGTCCAGATCATGAGAGGTACAGATCCCGGCACTGAGGTGCCCAGGAGACATGATACCTAAAGACATGGTGGTGTCCTAGGTTCGTTCCTGAGACAGAAAAAGGACACACGTGGGAAAACTGGAAAAAAACTGAACAAAGGCTGTAGTTACAGAGATAGCATGGTACCACCACTAATGTTTTAGTTTTAATAAATGTACCAAGTTTATGAACAATATTGACATTTGAAGATGCTATGTGTGGTGTAATAGCTATGATATTTTCAACTCTTTTAAAACTTGTTTTGAATAGTGATATAAGAAAACACCCCAACAGGAAGTCAGGGTGTCCCCAGATTTCAACATAGCCTGGCTAAGACTTTGTTCTGTAATCTTGGACACATTGCTCATTTTTGCTGCAGCTCAGTTCACAAACAACATGAGAAATCCAATTCAACTCAAAGCCCCAGTCAGTTCTAACATCTTGTACTTTCTCTGGTTTCAGACACTCAGAAGTATTCAAAGCAGAGACACTCAGCACTGTACACACCTGCCCGATGCCACAACTCTCACAGACCACATAAGTAATCAGTCTGACATATTTTTGTTAACTGTGGTGAAAACTGTTAGATCTCTCCTTGAAGAACCTGAGTTTCCACGTGGCCTTTTAGTGAAACATTCAACATCTTCCTCTGGAAGGGCTTCCTGCTATCCACCACACACACCCATTGCTAAGACCCCTGCCGTCTGCCCAAATACAAAGGCAACAATGCCAGCAGCTGTTGTGGCTCTCAGCCACGTGGTGGCACTGTTGAACACTACTCCTACACTGCTTGGTGGCTCTGCTTGCCCCTACAACGTCACTTCTTTGCCCTGCCAACCAGGTACCTAAGTTATAGTTCTCATTTTCACTCCCAGACTCACCCACTGTCCCTTAAAGCATAGCCCTGCCATGTTGTCTGGGATCGGAATTGCACCTAGCGTAGCCGCAAACTGTACCCAAAGCAGCCCTCACCTAAGATGTTTGGGAGACCCTGGAATTGGGTTGGAGTCAGAGGCTAGACCCTCCCTTTGCTGGGAAAACTACACTGAAGGGAGATTATTGTCCTGCTCTGCCCCTAAGCCTTGGCTGGCTCTCCCTGGGCCATTCTGAATTGTGTTATGGTTTAAAATGTCCCCAAGCGTTTGCAAAGCTGAAACAGGAGGACTGCCACGATTTTGAGGCCAGCCTGGAATATACAGTGAGATCCTGTCTCAAAAAACAGCCCTAAAAGTCTCGTGAATGTGAAAGATGATTGGATCATAGGGCTTCCATACTCACCAGAGGATTCATCCATTCATTAATTCAGTAGCTGAATGTGCTACAAGGAGCCTGGTCACTGGGGTGGGACCTGGAAGGGTATAGTCTCCTCCATGCTCTCTCTGGTTCCTGGCCACCATGAGGTGAGCAGCTGTCCTCCGCCAGCCCCTTCTACTACGCCATTTCTGCCTTGGGTCCAGCAAACCATGGCCTACACCCTCTGAAAACATGAGCCAAACTACACCTCTTGGCCTTTGAATTGCTGGTGTCTGGTATTTTGTCTCATTGGTGGGAAAGTGACTAATTCAGTCTCCCAGCTGAGTCCCTTGAGAATGAGAAATGGGGGTCCTAGTGCCTTCTCACCCCTCAAGGTTTGGCTCCTGTCTACTGGGGAGTGGAAACAAGGACAAGACTCGCCCAGCAGAGACCCAGAAGGGCAATCGTGATGTTGTGAGTGTTTAAGATGTGGGCCAGGCACTCTATAAGCACTTTATAGGTGTTAAGTACTCCAACCCTCCCAACACCTAGGAGACAGGGAGACGCCTAGAGGACTGGGAAAGCACACTTCTGGCTATGTCTGGATGGGTCACGGAGGCCTGACCTTAGCTTTGCCTCCAGCTGCCATGAACTAAGTGACTTTGCTTCACATACCCTTTTGCCATAGTGTTCCTGCCTTGGACCCAGCAGCCATGGACTGAACCCTCTGCAGCCGTGACCCAAGTAGGTTTCTCCTCCTTCAGGTTGTGGGTGTCGGGAATCATGTCCAGCAGTGGGGAAGCTGACGGATGTACCTCCCCACCACTACGGGCTCCGGGGCTCTAGAAGTCTGGACACATTAATTCATTGTTTTGAAACTGTGTGCTTTCACCTGCTTATCTAGAGTTAATAAAAGGTCTCACTGAGGGGATGGTTTGCCACACGTACAAACTGCGAGACACAGGGCAAACAGCCCTGAAATGGCACTGTGTGTACCACTGTCGCTAGCACCATCACTCAGGATCAAGACAAGTGGGCACTGTAATCCCAGCCCTTGGGGGGCTGAGGCAGGAAGCTCCTCCAAAGTTCAAAGCCAACATGGGCTACATAGTGAATTCAAGTCCGGCCTGGACTACATAGCAAGATCCCGTCTCAAAAAACCAAAAAGACAGACTGGAGCAGGAAGATCTTCCACAGTTCAGCCCCTTTCAGACATCTTCCGGGAAGTACTTCCACATGTCCACCTCGACTTACCCATGCTGTAAATGGGGACTGTTATTCCTGGAGAACAAAGGGTTCACTTCTTCCCCAAGAAAACTCCTGAGGCCTGAGGAGCATTTCTGGGTCACCCCCAGAGCCTTCTCCTGGACACACTGGCCATATCAGTGTCACCTCTGAGGAGGGGACACCTAAAAGGTCACCCCAAAGTCCTAGCTCCTTTTCTAACCTGGGGAAGCCTGTCCTGCCCCTGTCTCCATTTTATTATCAGCCAAAGATTTCACAAGCTCTGCCAGGAACAGATATTCAGAAATAAGTATGTAAATCCTTTGCAAATGTATGCTAATTACTTATTTTTAATTATAATGTAAATAAGTAATTACTGAATAATTTTAAAGTATTTACATGGGGGTGTGTGATTCAGACACTAACTTGTTATAAGATATAAAAACTATAAATTATCCAGTAATTACGGCCCAATTTACATGCTAAGGCCAAACACAATTACGTGGCAAGAAAAATATAAACCATCAGGTAATTCCGTGGTAGTTACTGTGGAATAACTGAGCTGCTTTCTTCTACTGCTTGACAAAGTATATCCTTGCCTTCTGCCTCAGCTCGAGGATGATGCATTTGGGAAGCTGAAGTCATCTTTAAGGGAAAAATAAATTAGTCACAAAAAAGATGCAATCAAAAGCTATTGAGTCTCATCCAGGTGGAGCTTGAGGTCCCAAGAAAGGCCACAGACTCTGGCACGTGGTTCTGTGGCCCTGTTTGGCGTGGCCCCAAGTTCCCATCGCTCCCGCCAGCCTGCACCTCCTCCCATCCTTCTCACCTAGAGAGCCCCGCATCACACCTCAAGTCGCCTGTCCTTTGTCTCTTCCTCCAGGAACCCTTCCGGATCACTGAAGCTGCCCTTTGGGGTTCAGTCTCCCCATTTTGCAGACCAAGCACCCAAGGCTCAGAGAAGCCTAAAGCTTCATGGGGAGTGCAGAGCTGTGCTGTGAACTCTGCCCCTCCAGGTCCAAGTCTGGGCTCTGAGCTCCCTGCTCCCCACTTTTATGTGGAGGACCTGTACTCTGGGTGTCTGGAGGCAGAGAGGGCACCCTGTGCAGCCCTGTGTGGGGCAAGCCTCCCGAGGTTACCAGTCTGCAGTCCACACAGTTGCAGGACTCCCACTGTCCCCAGAACCCCTAGAAGTAGGGGCAAGAGCTGTCAGCCCTGGACCCCCTAGATGGCATCTTCATCCCTCTCCCCTGAGGCAGCATCCCCTTAAATGAAGGCCTCTGCTCTGGGCACTGACACTAGCCATGGCACCCAGAACTTTTTTTTGATACTGAGGACTGAACCCAGGGCCTTCCCACAAAGCTACAGCCCCAGCCCTTTTTATTTTAAGACAGAGACTAAGTCACAAGGTTGCCCAGGCTGGACATGAACTTGCAACCCTCCCACCTTAGCCTCCCAGAGTGCTGGGCATCCAGGTGTGTGCCACCATGTCTGACTCAGGTTCCTTTTTAGCCTGTAGATGCCCACTGATGATTGAGAGCCACCTGCAGGAGGGGAGGGCATGACCGGCTATGTGGCCTTGGGAATGTCCCTTCTCCTCTCTGAATGTGTCACCTCACCTATGAAAAGGGACTCGGTGCTTTGCTGGCTCATTGTGTCAAGGAAGTAAGGTGACAGGTGAGCAGCATATCACTGGGCCAGGCCCAGGGACAGGAAGTTCCCATCAGACCTCCAGGCCCCCTGCTCAATACCACCCATTAACTGAGCACCTACTGTGTGCCTCACCCTCTCAAGGCTTTGGTGTTAAACCAGCTGGGGAACACACAGGCCAGGCTTGCCAAGCCCGGCAGCTGTGGCACTGAGCCCATCCCCACAGGTCTCTGGGGAGCACTGTGCTCCACCCTAGCCCCAGTCCAGGGCTCTGTGGTAGTTTAAGGCAGGGAGATGAGGAGTCCATACCTAGATCAGGGCGTGTCCTCTCTTCCTGTGCCACTCTCTGCAGCACTGCTGTTCCCTCAGCACAGTCCTTAACAAGGATCTAAGGGCACCCAGGTGGGACCAGGGGATGGGGTCCCTGCTGACTAGGCTCTGGCCAGAGGTCACCTTTGAGCAGCCATCCACATCACCCCTTCCTCTAAGGCAGCTGGCTGCGCGTGTGGTCAGGCAGGAAGATCTCTCTCCTGTATGGTGCACAAGACAGTCCTGCTGTTCTGGATGAGCAAGCAGGCCCCTGTGGGTGCAAAGAAGAGCTGTGAGGCAGGAACAGAGAGGGCGAGCAGTTTGTAAAAGTCGCACAGCCTGAGCACTGGGTTTAAGTCCAGAGTCTCTGACTCGGGGGTGTTGCTTCCAACCTCCCAGTTCATGGCTCCCCCAAATAAAAAGTCCTCATCCAGCAATGGCCAGCCCAGCCTGCTGTGGTTGGAACCAAAGCCAGGGCTTGGCATGAAGACAGCTTGGCAGCAGCCAAAAACAAAAATGGAAATCGCCATCGTTCCAGCCCGCCGACCCCTCTCGAAGCTACTTCACAGCCCAGGAAATTCCCCAGTCCCCTGGGTAATATTTTTTTTATGGCCATTGCCGGGTGCTATTCATTTTATTACACTTTTGCCTGTTATTTTTGTTGTTGGCGCATAAGCAATGTGGTCAATTCTACTTTACGTGGCCCAGCATTTCAGATTCATCTCCAGCCAGCGTGGCGCTGAGTGGTTACACGGTGAAGTGTTTGGCTAATAAAATGCATAAAGCAGAGATAGGAAAATCAATGCCTTTGTTAATAACACGTCACCATCTTTCACACAGTCTGCCAGGCGGGGCCGCCTGCAGGAGCTGGCGCCAGAAGCCGCCGGGGACATCACCACAGGGCTGGGCACCTGCTGGCCCAGGACCTGTGTCCTTTGCCATCCTGGAGCAGGCGCCTCGGCCCATGTGCTCAAGAGCTCTGCTTCCCTCCCAGTGCAGCGGTGGACGCCAAGGGCTGGGAGAGAGGGGCTGTCCTGGGGCTTGCACCACGGCTGTGCGCCCGAACCCTCCGTATCCTTCTCTATACAGCGGGGTCGATCCTAGCCCCTCCCTGTGAGGGCGTTTGTGAGTGCACAGCTGCGTGATCCGAGGCCCCAGCGCCCAAGCTGGGTACTGACCCTGCCCCAGACGAGGCCCGTGTCCCAGCACACCCGTAGCACAGCCTCCTTATCTCGTCCAAACATTTACCCCCATTCTCTGCACCCATCACTTGATTTCTGGCCTGGCTTGTTCGAGTCCACAGAGGTCTTGCTCAAAAGCCTCAGGCAGTACACAGCTGTACACGATGATACATGCCTGCGACACCAGCACTCAGGAAGCTGAGGCAGGAGGATCCCATGAGTTTAAAACTAGCAAGGGCTGTTTAGAGTAAGATCCTGTCTCAGTTTTGAAAAACTCAGTCTTTAAAAAGTCTCCAGCAGTGCCCATTGACCCCAGGCCATGGCTGGCCAGCCCCTCAGCACAGCACCCCAGCCTCTGAGTCACCTCTCTCCACCTTACCCTGCTGCACTAGCCAGCATCAAAGCCATGCCTGCCAGCCACCCAGAGCACCACTTCCGGCCTCTGAGACTTAGCTCCTGCAGAGCTGCTCTGGGCGGCCCCTTCTACACCCCGGGCCCCAGCTCCCAGTGCAGAGCGGATATGGCTTCACGAAGCTCCTCCCATTAGCCCAACCCCTCCCAAGCCCCGTGGCCTTCTCCGTCCCTGTCTTGTCCTCTGCCACCTGCAAGGCCATTTGGCTCTGGACCTCAGGGGTCTTGCTCCTAGACAGACCCTGCCCTGCGGTGTCTGTCGAGTGAATGACTGGGGACAGCACCTGCTGCCCCAGCCCAGGCACACGCAGCTCTGTACCCATTGCCCGGACCGAGAGGCTGAGCCACGCGGGCTGGAAAGAGGGAGGCAGTGGAGACCCCCATGTGCTTCTCCAACCTCAAGCCCTGTCGTGAGCCTGGGACACAACACTTCACATCTTGAGCCTCGATTTCCCCTTGCCCATACGGGAGGAATGACGTTAGACCTTCCTCCTTGGGTGCTGGACAGATGGGTGGAAGGGGATGACCCACATCCTACCCACTTGGACGGGGACAGGAAGACAGGGAGGAGCAGCTCCATCACGGGCACCAGGCCTGAGCCGGCCCTGTCTCCCCGCACCTCAGAGGCCGGTGAGGGATGACTGGGATGTCCCTTCCCCAGCACCTCCTTCTCGCCCTCCTTCCCCTCCGCCACGGCAGCACAAGCCCTGAGTGTCTTCCCCAGCACCTCCCAGCACACTGGGCCTCACGCACCGCTCAGCAAATATTGGACTGTATTAATTTAATTTAATTAAACTTTATTAACCTTTATTAAAAATAAACCCTCATTAAAATTCTCATTCCTGTCTCTGGCAAAGAAGGGAGTGGGGCTCTGCTTCCTCTCTAGGCTCAGTAAATGTCACCCCAAGAGAGGCAGTGGCCCCTGGGCCAGAGCCCGGGACGGGGCAGAGGCCAGATGGAGGGGCCGGAGAGGTGCGGGGTGGTGCTTGTACCCAGCCACCCCCCAAGGGGCAGATGTGAGCCACCCTGGGTGCCACGCAGCTGACTCAGGAGGAGGATTGTTTGTCCCATCATGGGCACAGCTTTCCTAGATTCTGAGAGCAATGCTTACTCCTACTAGAAGATTTGGAAAATATACAAGAGCACCAAAGAACGCAGTTCTCTAAGGAGCCAAACAGACCCTTCCCTGTCCTTCAGAGCCAGGGTGGTCATTTATATTTATCTTCTGCTCTGAGGCATTTCAAAGAAGGAGTCAGGTGTGGTGGTACAAGCCTGGAATCCCAGCACCTGGGAGGCTGAGGCAGGAGGATTGCTGGGAGCTCAAGGCCAGCCTGAACTACATAGTGAGAGCCTGTCTCAAAAAATCAAAGAAAAGAAAAAGCTACTGCTGCCCTTTGCTACACCCGGTCCCGTCCTTCTCGGGGGCTCCTGTCACTGCTCAGAGTAGCACTGACAAAAGGGGCACATTTCCTTCCAGTGGAACCGAACCCACCACACGCATATCCAAGCTAGTGGTCCTGTAGGGCCCCGCCCTATCACCCAGCCTGGGCCTGGCACCCAATCGGAGGCTCCTCGTTTGGGCTGGTTTAGAGGTGCTGTTTCACGGGGCACCCAGTATGTGCTGGTTCCTGACCTGAGCATTGTGTAAGTTATCCCACTGAGTTCCCCCAGGATGCTAGGGCATGTGAGCAGTGCTGTGTCCACTTTACAGAGGAGGAAACTGAGGGGCAGTGGGGGAAGGCCACCAGGCTAAGAGGCAGAGCTCTGCGGCCGCACCATTCCCGAACTGTCTGCAGGAGACTGGGGCCACACTTGGGGAGGGGACCCCAGACAGCCATCCAGGCAGAAGTGGGCAGAGGCTCAGGTCTGTCCCCAGTGGTTTCTGGGCAGGGTTCCGGGTGAGTGGACAGGGGGTCAGACGCCCCTCCAGACAGTAGTTGTGTCAGCTGAAGACTCTTCCTTCCAGAGCAGAGGCCCAGAAGAGATAAAACGTGAGTGGCTTGGGCTAGGAATATAGCTTAGCAGCACAAGGGCATGTCTGGTAAGCACAGGGTTCTGAGTTCTATTCTCGATTCAAAAACACACAAAAAATTAGCTCACAAAACATGAGCAGCCACCTGGATCAAGCATTCCCAGGGATGCTGTCGGCAGCCCATGTGCTCTGTAAAAACAGTAAAGCCACAGTAAGGAGGCAGCAAGGACTCCGGGGCAAGAGGGTCCTGCTCAGACCCTGGCATTCATCTGCACACCCCGCTCAGAGCTCTGGCAGTGGCTGACAGTGGCAAACATCACTGCTCAAAGCTGGTGAGGGACACCAAGAGCAATCACAGCCTACAGACACAGTGCTGCAGGCAGTGTTCAGTCCCACAAGGGAAGAAGAGCAGAGCACAACAGACCTAAGCGGGTGCCGCTGGGAGCAGGCAACAGCAGGGGAAGGGGCAGCTGAGGGATGCAGGGAGGCCTGGGGAGGCTAGGCGATGGCTAGGTTCTCACTAGACCTCTGTGCCAGCCAGTGCGAGGAAAGGAACAGGCGGGGTTCACCCAGCATGTGCCCTGGGAGGAGAGCAGTCTGTGGGGAAAACAGAAAGGGAGAAAACACCATTGAGAAACACAGAGGCCAACACTCTGTGAGGCTGAGGCAGGAGGATCCAAGACTGAACCCAGCCTAGGCAACCTAGCAGCAACTTAGTGAGACTTTGTCTCAAAAATTAAAAAAAAAAGAAATAAAGAAAAGAAAAAGAAAAGGGGCTGGGGATGTAGCTCAGTGCAAAGGCCCTGGGTTCAATCCCCGAGGATGGAAACCTCAAAGAGGTGGGTGGAACAGCCCAGGCTCAAAGCATAGGGGCCTCATAGTCAAACACTGTGGAAAGACTTCAGAGGAGCGTTCACAGCACAGTCTGCGCATCCGTCCATTTATCCATCCATTCGTTCTTCACTCATTCAACAAGCAAGATCAGAGCCGGCCACTGAGAGCAGAACTCTAACAAGACCAGTGAGGCCCCTACCCTAGGAACCTCCAGTCCAGAGGGAGAAGCAGCTAGCAGTTGAAGAAATAGAACTCACTGCAAAGCCTCCAGCAAGGACAGGATAGGGTGGAGGCAGCCCCACTTCTGAGCCTCTCTCTGTCTCTGTCTCTCTCTCTCTCTGGCCCTGACCTTCAGAGATCTCCCTGTGCTGTTTTTTCTTCCCCCCCAACTGGCCTTCATCTGCCCTCTGAGGTCACCAGCTGTTCATAGGCCAATACCACAGATGCCAAGTGCTAGGTCTCTAGTGGAGAGATTGGCAGGCAATCCAACCCCTGGCCCAAAGTCCCAGGAGAGAAACTGATTGGCCCAGGCCAGCTTTGATGCCCAGCTTTGGTCCAATCAACACAGGCCAGTGGCAGAGTAACTTGGAACCAACATGGCAGCAGGATCCATTCTAGGGCAAATAGTTTTCCAAGCGGTCCCTGCGGGGAGCATCATGAACACGACCTCATATTTCCTCACCTATCCCCCAGGGTGCAAACACTCAGGAATGACCTTCAGAGGGGAACCAGGGCCCCAGCAAAGAAGCCCTGGCAACCAAGGGAACAGTTTCCCTGCTGATTCACATTGGCCTGAAGGGCTGGTCATGTCCAGGTTCCCCAAATCTTGGGCCAGGCAGGAAAGTGGGGTCTCCAGGAAGAAGTCCTGAGAGGCCAGGTCAGGCCTCCTGTGCTGGGCAGAGACATCAATGCACATGTGTGTCAGTCCATATACCACCTCGAAGCCATGTGACATCTCAAAGCCACACGCGGAGGTCCACATGTATGGACACAGACATCCAGGCCTGCAGGGCAGCCGCCTTAAGAAGGCAGCATTCAGGAGCCCAGCTCTAGAATCTCCCCAAACTCTGGCTGCATCATAAAAAAATAGGTCATTGGCATAATCCTGGCCAAATTGGCCTCACACAGCTCAGCCAGGCCATGCTCCCTGGGCCTAATTATCCCATATTTGGTCAATAAACCATTAACACAGAGCCTTGGATGTTAATAACCGTTTCATGAAAAAGTCGGCGTAATTTATGAGATCAACACTGGTTAGCAAAATTAATAAATATTTCATTCGGTGAGATTTATCCCAGCACACTCCCGACAGGTGGGCCAGCGCTCTCGTTTGCACAGCCCCCTGGAGCCTGCAGTCCAGGAGGGGAAAGCCCGGCTCACACTTGGCCCAATAAACATTTACCTCAAATCCTATTGCCATAAATCCCCAGGCTGGACGAGGGAGCCCAGTAAAACCTGACTTAACATTATGTTCCAGCCATTAACAATATTTATATAGATGTCACTTCAGGGAGGGTTAGAGTCGCCGGGCAGGGCCCAGCCGCTGTGACAGGAGCCAGCTGCGATCCCCTGGGAGGTCATGTGCCCAGGGAGGCCTCGGGCACCCAAGGAGCCCCAGATCCACTCTCAGTCCCCTTGGGACTGGCAGTTCCTGGCCGTGTGACACAGGACAAGTTTCCCTGCCTTCCAGAGCAGCTGTTTCCTCATCTGTAAAACAGGAATGTGCCTGTCAGCTGTCCTGCAGGCCACGGAGAGAGCTAAGTCTCAACACAGAAGAAGCTCCGGCACACAGGAAGCATGAGTAACCAGAGCTGTTAGATTTCCCTATGGCAGCGGGAGCCGGAGGACAGAGCCTTCCACCCTGAGGGAGATGCTCTAGGAGCCCTCGGCTTTTGTCATTGAGAATCTGTTATCTACCTGATTTGGTTCCAGTCTGCAGCTCCACATGTCTCCCGGGCCCCACTCTGTCCTCTCATGATGCCAGAGCCCATGGTAGGGAGAGTACTTTCCAGAAGAACAGAGAAGTTTCTCGTAGGGATCTTCCCCCAGGCACCGATGCTCTCTGTTCCTGCCTGCACCACTGTGGGTTTGACTTGCTGGTTGCCGCTCTCACTCTGAGGGACAGAAAGAATTCTGGGACATAAAAGCCCAAAGCCCACAGGCTTCCAGGCCACAGGGGACAAAGAGTTAGGGCTCTGTCGGGCATCTCCCCTTGAGGATGTCAGCTTCATGCTCTGCTCCCCCAGGTGCCCCCCGCCCCGTTAGGATGACACCAAGCCCTAGGGCCTCGGGGGAATGAACATGGACTGTGGGCAGAGGAGCCATGGCAGAGGGCGATCACCTGGAATTCTTTTGTCCCCAAGGTGGAAGTTTTCTGGACACAGGTGAGGGGGGGCCATGAGAGCCAGTGCCAAGAGGGCTTGGCACTGCAGGTGGTGTGTGACCTTGAATTTCCACACTCGCCTCTCCCTACTCCATGCAGAGCTTCCTTGTGTGGAACCTCTGGGCCTGTGACTGGTCCATCCCAGTCCTGGGAATTTTCTGAACAGCAACCCCAGGGTTTTCCTGCCAGAAAAGAAGAAGACTTGTTGGAGAAGACTTGTTGGAGGTCAAAGTGGACAGATCAGCAGGGTCTGCATCATCAGGCTCATGTACAGGATCCCAGGGTCCCCGCCAGCTCGGCAGGGGGCAGGGGGCAGGAGAGGGATGTATATCCCTAGGGACTCGATGGCGCCTCCTGAGATGTGCTGGGCAGCCTCAGGGAAGTCAGCCCTCCTCTCTGGGCTCAGTTTATTGGCCCTTTACTATGAACCAAGAGAGCTGGATCATAACAAGGACTCTGTGTTCAGTATTAGGGATGCAACTCAGAGACTTTACCATGAACTACACCCCCAGCTTTTATATTTTTTTTACTTTAAGGCTGGATCTCTCTTTGAGTTGCCCAGGCTAGCTCCAGCTTACAATCCTGCCTCAGCCTCCTGAGCAGCTGGGATGACAGGTATGCACCAGCACGCTAAGCTACACGGACAATTTTCTGAAGATTTTCTATATGCACAGTGCTCTGAGAGGCAGAGAGGAGCCTGGCCCCACTGGCCTGCTTGCACTCAGCCTGGCTCTGCACAGGCCTGGCTGCTCCCCCGCTACCCGCTGCTTTGATGCTCCATGGCACAGTGAACACAGGGGCCAACCTGGAGGCTATGCTTGCTCTGCTTCTTTCTGCCTGCATGGGTTTAGGCCAGTGGCTGCCCCTCTCTGAGCCTCAATTTTCTGTTTACAGAATGCGCTTTCAACCACAGGACTCTTCATCAAGTAAGCACCCATACCAGGCCAGTTTTCAGGGCTTTTAACACGTCCAGGAGCAGAAGAGCACACAGTACCAGCTGTCCCTGAGTGGCCACTGTGGCAAGAGAGACGGAGCACAAAAGAGCCCAAAAAAGGTGAGTAAGACATTGGCCATATTAGAGCAGTGCTGTGGGGACAAAGGGACCAGGGGGCAAGATGAAAGCCAAGGGAGGAAGGGTGTTCAATAAGGTGTCAGGGTGGGCCTTGCAATCCCAGCAAAGACTTGCAGGAGGCGAGGGAGGGAGCTACACAGATCCCTGGGGAAGAGAGCCCTGCACAGAGGGATAGCACTTGCCAAGGCCTGAGGCAGGCGCAGGTGTCCTGGAGCAGGAAGAAGACCCAAGGGTGTGCAGCACCACGGGGGAGCCAAGCACAGGCACAGAGAGCGGGGCAGGAGGACAGAGCAGGCTCGGTGTGGTCGTTCCATCACCGTGACAAAGTACCTAAGAAAAGCAGCTTGAAGGGGGAGAGGTTAGTTTGGCTCACAGTTTCAGAGGGTCCAGTCCCTGGTCACCCGGCCCTGTCACTTTGGACAGCCGGCAGAAGTGATGATTATTGCCGCTTACAATGAGATGGTGACCTACCATGTTTAGGGGGTGATTTTGGGTCTCACACCTGTGCCCTCACTAGGCTGGGACCCTTGCTCTGCCTCTGGAGAACTGTCCAGGCATCAAGAAATTTGGGGAGCGAGGGGGCGGGGTCACCATCACAATGGCATTAAATCAGAGCCCTGGCTCCGGAAGACATTGCACCAAGAAGTTGTTAATACCTTTATTATGGGCTGAAATGTATTCACGATATTAAAAGACATCCCATTTCTGCCCCTGTGTCACATCCGAGATGCAGTGTAGATAAATGATCTATCACCACATGAGATCTACCGAAACCATTAGTAACCATGACATTTTGACGTCAGATTTTTAAAAATTCCTAAGTAATCTTTTTGATTTATGAAATGCTGTCTGGGTTCATCGAGAGAGATCTCAGATTTATCACCGCCTGGTTAGAATTATTAATGATTTTCAATTTGTAAATCTGAAGTCGAGAAAGTCTGTAGGCTCTGGGCGAAAACTGGCTCTGAGCAAGGCCCAGCCTGGCTCCAACCAAGTTCAGCCATGGAGGGATGGTCCTTGTCACCAGCACTGTGTGTGTTTGGCATGTTGTCCCAGAGAACCCTGCAGCAGGCAAAGCTGTGGAGGAACTGACATAGGGCCTGCTCTGGGGAAAGTCTCAACCCCACTTCCCAGAGGGGCTGCCTGTTCCCCTCCCATGGCCCCAGCAGAGCTGCTAAGTTGGAGGGCATTGTGCAGGCAGCAAGCAGGTCCTTATTTGGAGTCTGGTCCAGGCCTCAGCTCAGCTACCAGCCCCCATGGCCCTGCCAACCTGCACCTGTCCCAAAGTCCCAATGCTGTCCCTGCTGTGTCCCAAACAGGAGCCCCTAACCATGTACCTTGCTGGTCCATCTCATCTCCGTCCCTGTCAAAGTTCCATCTGTCCCCACCCAAACTCCAGGAACCGCCCTGCCTGGGCAAGAGGTGGAGAGCAGCAACCATCAGATCCCAGGCCTGAGCTCTGATGTCCATGGGTTCCCACCAAATGCAGGTCCAGGTACTCCAGCTCGTACCCTGCCCCCTCCGTCCCCTCTGCCCCTGGCACTCATGAGTGAGCTTTAGAATCACCAGGAGATTTTATACCTGCTGTGCTCAGGCTGCACCCCAGACCCACTGAGTCAGAGTTACCAGAAGGTTCCAATGGGCAGCAGAGGCTGAGAACCAAGCCCCTGTACCACCCACACCCTTTCCTCCCTCCTGGCCTAACAGACCTTACCACGTGTCTCCCTAAAGAGACCAAGGAGGCCCCCCACCTCCAGCCTCACGTCCTCTGCTCCATCAGCCCATGAGTCCAACTGACTGTGACTCTCTTCCACTTACACCCACTGTGGCTACTACAGGCCTCTAGTATGGAAGGTCACCTTCCTACCCTGTCCCTACCAAGGCCTACAGAAGGCCAGGACCATATTGGGCCCTGCAGGGAGCCACTTGCAGGTCAGAGCCAGACCTGCAGTCCTCCAGTTTCTCTGCCTTCAGAGTTACCCTCCCACAAGGCAGGAGGGTGGTCAGGAACCAGTTCTACTCATTCCCCTCAGGGCTCAACTCTGCACTCCTGCAGCTCATCTTTGGAGCAGGGCAGAGGAGTCAGACCACCTCTGTGAGCCTCAGCAGCCTGAAGGACCCTTGATCTCTCTTAGATTCACGGCAGAATCTAAGCCACCCTGGCATGGAACAAGCTAGGTGCCAGCACCCAGCAAACAGTGGATAGATCCCTGGGCCAGCACGGGAAGTGGGGAGGCCACACTTAAAAGATTCACCTCAGCCAAGTGTCACCCTAGCACTCTGAGAGGCTGAAGCAGGATTGCAAGTTCTAGCCCAGCTTGTGGCAACTTAATGACTTTGCAAGACCTTGTCTCAAAACAAAAAACTAAAAAGGGCTAGAGCTACAGCTCAGGGCAAAGGTCTTAGATCCAAGGCCCAGTATCACTAAATAAATCAATAAGAGCCACCTCGCACTGGGTTCAAGTTCTGGATGCGTGTTCCACCAGTCAATGACCTTGGTCCTTCTGGGCCCGGTTTCCCCATGCCGGGGCCCATGCTCCCTCAGCCCCCTCATGGCCAGTGGCCTGACACTGCTGGATGTCAGTGTGGCAGTGGTTCCTTGTCATACCCCGCAGGGACACAAGTGTCAATTGCACTCTTAGCTCTCAGCCGACAATTGAAAGAGGAAATGGAATGGGCACTTCTGGATGCTGGGGCTTAAGTCAGGTTTACCACAGTCTCACGGCAACAGGCTTTTCCCAGCTCGTGATGTGGTGCCCTGAGGGTTTGGGACAGCAGGAGCCAGGGCAGGAACGGACTCCATGGGAAGTGGGTATGTCCCCAAGGGATTGGTACCGTAGCCACCCGAGTCAGGAGGGCCCACTCCTGAGCACCTGCCATAGGCAAGAGCAAAAGCTCAGCAAGGAACTTCATTCGGGCCTCTGGTGGCCCAGGAAAGATCCTGCCCATTTCATAGACAGGAAGCTGAAGCCTCGGAGGAAGTGAATACGTGGATTACTGTGGCGGGTGTGGGGTTTCAGAGGCCAAGCTCCTCCCATCCACCCGCCACCATGCCCTGTGGCACATTCACTCCAGGCTGCAGTGATGGAACCAGCATTCTGTCCTCCCTCAGACAAGCCTGCAGCCTTTGCTAACACAGACTGGGCCTCCTGTGTTCATGGGGCCACCATCAAGCCCCTGACCACCACTCCGGACTTCCAGGAGAAGCCGAGAACCCCCCAGGCTGAGCTTAAACACCCATCTTGTCCAGAGGGAGCCGGCTCAGTGTCCTTGTCCCTGACCCCAGCTGAGGCACAGAGAGGCAAAGGTGGACAGTTTAGTGAGCAGTCGAATGGCCAGGGCTGGCCCTGGCTGTGGGCAAAATGTCAAGAAGTAGCCGCTCTAGGGGCACAGCTCCCTTTGACTGTATCATGGGGCATGTACGATACAGGCTGGGGCCAGGACACGGCCATAGGAAACCTTCCCTGTGTCTGTCACTTAAGGCTGTGACTTCTGATTATCATCATAGGAAAATTCCCTCGAGTTTTCCAGCACATGAACATTGAGGGAGTCACTCTCCCCAGGTTGGGGGCAGGCTGAGGAGAACCAGCGAGAGATGGTTGATACCTTTGAAGCCAGATGTGCTGCCGTGACAGGGAAGCACTCTGCAGTGAGCCCAGCGGAGAGTCATGTGGACAGTCAGCTCCAGCCTCAGTCCCAGTCCTGTGCCGAGCAGCGGGGCTGCCCAGCGGAGACACAGGCAGACTGTACAGCGCTTCGGGTGGATTGGGGCTCTCCAACTCTGAGTGCATGGGTCTCCAAACATAACTGCACATTTACAGATGTATCCGAGAGAAATGGCCAGATGTGTCCTCGGCGACTGGTGTGCAAGGGCACCCACAGAGCACAGCAGGAAAGAGAAATCACGGTCAGCATGGATGCCCGCCAGCAGGAGGCCTGTTAACTGAGGACACATGGCTGCCGTGGAGTCCAGGAGGCCAGTGCCAAAGGATACAGTAAGAGTCAAGGCAGAAACACGGGCAGACATGTGGGGTGCATTGCTTTTTAACAAGCTGAAAGCCATATGTGTAAATAAAGCAAGGACACAGGTAGATATGCGGTTACGTATGTGCAGTGAGAAGCAAGGAACCCAAGAGGGACTTGCAGGTTCTGGCCCAGAATGTAAAGGGCGTAGAAGCTGCCGCTGTACCCTCCCACCAAGTGAAAAGTGGAACAAGCTGAAAAACCAGCAGCTCTTCTCGGACTCACTGGGGAGGTGAGGCTGGAGGGTAAGCTTCTGCGCCATCAGACTGGAGAGACAGCCAGGGGATTAAAAAGGGTCACAAACTCCCAGAGTGGGAACCAGTACTGGCGTGGAACTCTGATCCCTAAGTACTGAATGGCTGCAAGCTCAGGGTGCACAGATCTGGGTTACAAATTCCAGGGGCCCAATCCCAGGGACCCCATACTGTTTTACCTCCTAGAGGAGGACCCTGCCAAATTCTCAGAGTAAACACAGGAGAAACATCCTCTCACCGTCCTGGCGAAGAAAGGAGAAAGGGGTTCAGCTGAAATATGGCCGAATGTTCCTCCTGTCTTATAAGGGCCTAACCTACCTAAGGAAGTGGAAATACCCAATTCTATCTCTTCCTGGCCCTCCCGTCCCATCTGAGGAGGAGGGGAAGCATTGAGGGGCAGAGGTGAACTTTGTGGTCCAGAGGTGCAGGCTGGAAAAAAAACCATCAGCAGGTATAGAACACTGTCCCCCCCCCACGCCCCCCCCACATCACTAAAGGCACATTCAGAGCAGTCCTGTCGGTCAGTACATCAGGGAACCCACAAGAAAACCTACCAGGTAGTCAAAAAGCAAAACACACAGTTTGAAAAAGTTGAGCAAGTAGCAGAACCAGAATCAGATATGAGTAATTTTTAAAGTATCAGACCAGAAGTTTTTTCAAAAGCTATAATTAATATGTTAAAGACCCTTATGAGAAAAGTAGAAGATACGAAAGAACAGATAGACAATGTAAGCAGAGAGAAATTCTAAAAAAAAAAAAAAATAGAATATGCTAGAAACAATTCTGGTGTTGCACACTTATAATCCCAGAACTCTGGGGGGCAGAGGCAGGAAAATCACTAGATCAAGCCCAGAAGGAGCAATTTAGCAACTTAGTGAGCCATTGTCTCAACATAAAAACTTTAAAAATGGCTGGGGATATATCTCAATGCAAAGGCCCCATGTTCAACCCCCAGTACTGAAACAAGAACAAAAGCAAACAAAAAAGCTAGAGACCAAAAACACAGTGACAGAAATGAAGAATGCCTTCAATTCTCATTGTTAGATAGGGCAAACTGAGAAAAGAATCTCTGACCTTGAGGATATAATAGAAACTTTCAAAGCTGAGAAGCAGAGACAGCAAAGACCAAAAAATCAACATACAGGTAATGGAACTCCCAAAAGGAGAAAAAAGAGAGAAAGAAACAGAAGCGATTTTTGAAGCACCCATGACTGGAAAATTCCCCAAGCTAATGCCAGACCCCAAGTCACAGATCCGGGAAGCCCAGGGAACTCCAACTAGGACTAACACAAAGAAGAAGCTACACCTTGGTACATCATATTCAAATTTAATAAAAGCAAAGGTGAAGCAAAAAAAAAAAAAAAATCTTGAAAATGTCAGAGTGAAGAAACGATTTGAAAGTGAAACAAAGAGAAGTACACCAGACTTCTTGTCAGGAACCATGTGGGCAAGAAGAGAGTGGGAGGAATTTTTTTTAAATGTTGAGAGAAAAAAATAAACCTGTCAGCCTTTAATTCTTCACCCTCAGAAGTTATCCTCCAACAGTGGAGGAGAAATAAAGACTTCCTAAGACAAAAATTTAGGGAATTTATTGCCTGTATACCTGTCCTGCGAGAAATGTTAAAAGAGATTCCATTATTACATTCTGTAGGCATTACAGAAAAAGAGGCATGCCTGGATATAACCACATAGGAAGATATTCACAATTCATTTGTTAAATTGGAAAAAAAGAATAGGAAGTTTCAAGCTAATTTATACAAGATGAGACAATTTATGTGAAGAAATACATATCTGCATATATATTTTACACATGTACAGAAAATGTGTGAGAAAACACACTTAAAATTGTCATGTCCTTAGTGAAGTGAGATCTCAACAGCAAAAGAAAAATCATGCATTCTTATCTTTCTAATTTCATTTTACATATTTCTGTACTACTGGTTTATTATGTGCTTCTTAAATAAAAACATACTACCTTTAAAAGAAGAAGTTCTTGAGAAAGAAGGAAAGCAATATAGATCAGAAACTCAGACCTACATAAAAAATAAGAGCTTCACAGAAAAAGTAAGAGAAAACAAAATGAAAACTTGTTTTTGTTGTTCTCGATTGGTCTAATGAAGAGCAATTATTTAAAATAGCAAAAACATACGCAATCGTATGGAGAGTTATATATGTGTATGTATAAGCATGTATGTTTATGTATAAATGATACAGGAGCAGAAGAGAGGAATTGAAACGATTTTGTGGGTTTGAACCCCAGCACGGGGGGGAAAAAGAAGAAAAAGAAAACAAAGAAGACTGTGATTGTAAGATTGTTGGACTACTCCTAAAAATTGGTACATTGCTATTTGACAGCGGACTTGAATGAATTGTAAATGTATCTTGCAAATTTTAGAGCAACCACTTAAAAGGTTAAAAAGTAATATTGATAGGAAAAGGGGAAAAATGAAATTACACTCAATGTTCAGTTAAAACCACAAAAGGCCGAAAAATGGTGTGAGAGAAAATGTAGAAACTTAAACAAGAACAACAAATAGAAAATAGCACACATGGAAGGCATTTGTCTAACTGTTTCAATATCTAACTATAGCATCTAAATGGCAATGGTTTAAATATAACAACAGACAGAAACTGGCAGAGTGGGTCAAAAAACAACTCAACTATCACTTATAAGAAACCTATTTTAAATATGAAAGCAGGTTAAAAGTAAAGGAATGGGAAAAATTAACAAAATATTAGCAAGTTAAATTAACAACACATAAAAATAATTATAAATCACCAAGCCATGAGCTCTACAGATCTTCAAGGCTGGTTCAGCATTCAAACATAAATTAATGAATATAATGTAGCATAGCAACAGTTTTAAGAAGAAAAAGGCTTATGATTATACCAGCAGATAACCAAAAAAGGCATTTAACACTCACTCATGATTAAAACTCTGAGTGTACTATGAATAGGAGGGAACTTTACCAACTTGGTAAGTAATACCAGCAAGAGCTCTGTAGCTATTGGCAAACTAAATCATGAGAAACTAGACTTCTCATTAAGATTAGGAGCAAGACTAAGATAGACTAATATTTTTCAGCATCGTATAGAAAATACCAGCTAATGCAATAAGACAAGAAAATAAAAAACAACTTATACAAATTAGGAAGAAATAAAACCATATGTTTAGAGATGACATGATCATCTATGTAAAATACCTCAAAGAACTGACAAAAGAATTCTCAAACAAACAAAAACACAAATTTCCTTCTGGAAATAATAAGCAACTACAACAAGGTTTCAAGAAAGGATGTATTTTAAAAGTTAATGACTTTCCTATATACTGTCAATGAACAAGTAGAATTTGAAATTAATAACACATTTTATTCATTTTAGCACCCCTCAAAAATAAAACACTTAGGGATAAATTTAACAAAATATACAGAAGATCTAGAGAAAGTTACAAAACTCTGATGAAAAACTAAATAGAAAGCTATTCCATTTTCATAGGAAAAAATATTACCTGTTCTTCTCAACTTGGCCCATAGCTTCAACATAATCTCAATCAAAATCCAAACAAGTTATTTAGTGCCATAATCATAAAGTGATAAAAATGTGTTTAGTTTGAAATTAAGTACTGTGGTTTAGTTCATTAAAATGTTTTACAATCAATAAAAAAAGACAAAAACAAATGCCTCCAATGGGCCCCTTCACAGAAAAGAAAATACAAATAATTAATAAACATGTAAAAATATGGTCAAGCTAGATAGTAATTGTGAAAATTAAAATCACATTAATATATGATATATATAAAGATACATATATCAAATGATGTCAAAACACGCAGAGAAAAGTAAAAGACTGGCTTTTAAAATTATTACAATAAAGACACATTACAATTAATTCTTCACACGCCACACCTTGCTTTAAACACACCTATGCCATCCTTTCACTCTTGGAAGCAGTTCTGGAAGTCCTCTTTCATGTAAGATAAAAAAGCACAGTGAATGCTCCTACTCACTACCACCCAGTGGAAAAGCAAGCGCATAGACATGTTACAGCGTGTCCTCACCCACCTTGTTCACTGGATCGAGCACCACGAGACTTCCCCAAAGTCACACGGCTCTTCCCCAAAAGCGGAAGAGCCTCTTCTGGCCCGTCCCCACAGTCAAAACAACCGTGATAGGTAAACATTTGGAATCAGCTCAGGACATCTAGGCAGCTACGACTAGCACAACTAAAGACACTCATGAGAAAGACTTCCAGAACTGCTTGAGAATCAGCAAGGACCATGGGATAAGTGCGTCTGAAGCCAGCCTGTGTACCTTAAGGGGGATTTCTGCCAATGTGTCATACTGTACTAAGTTTTTACAAATTAAACATTCACTGCATTTTTCAACCACACCTCATAGCTAAACATCAGGTTAGGAGAAAAATTGAAGCTGTTCATGTTGGCAAGTACGAGGGAGTGTAAATTTGTGCAACCACACTGAAAACAATTTGGCATGGCTCAGCTGTTTCAGAGGAGCGCAGCCTCCATCCCAGTGATTCCACACTGGAGAGACTTGCGCGTGTGCACAAGAGTGAGCACTTTTCCCGGGGGACCTTGGGACTCACCTGTATCTCCATCTCCAAATCCCCTTCCTTAGCCAGTCCTCTGGGTGTGGGCAAGGGGTTGATTCTCTACCATCAAGGGGTCTCTCTTCCATAAGAGGCTTCCCCAAGGCGCCCCAAGTTCCACACACCTGAGGGCAGCACAGCACCACTGGTCTATTTTGCAAATGTTTTTCCTCCTTGTCTTAGTTCCTTTGTGCTGCTATGACAAGACCCACATTCTGGGTAATTTATAAACAGTAGAAGTCTATTTGGTTCATGGTTCCAGAGGCTGGAAAGACCCAAGGAGTAGCAAAGTCCTCTGTGGTGCATCAAATATGGCCCAAGGACAAGTGGGCACATGCGAGACTAAGACAAACTCACCTTTATTGAGAACCTGTATCTGTGATAAATAACCCACTCTCAAAATAACGGCGTCAGTCCGTTCCTGGGGAACTGATCTCTCAGGACCTAATCACCCCGCAAAGGCCTTGCCTCTTAACACTGTTTGCCTCTTAACACCTTCCTTTCTTTTCTTGTCTTTTTTCTTTTCTTTCTTCTTTCCTTCCATACTTCCATCTTTCTTTTTTGTTCTTTCTTTTCTTTCTTTTCTTTCTCTTCCTCTTACTCTTCTTTCCCTCCCTCTGGTTTTACCTCCCTTCCTTTTTTTTTTGAGACAGAGTTTCACCATGTAGCCCAGCATGGCCTTGAACTCAAGACCCTCCTGCCTCCGTTTCCCAAGTCCTGGGATTACAGGAGGGCACCACTGCATCATTTATTTATTATTATTATTATTATTATTATTATTTTTTTTTTTTAGGTTTTTTTTTTTGAGACAGTGCAGTTCAGGCTGGCCTTGAGCTCACTTTGTAGGCCAGGCTGACCTCGAACTCAAAACAATCCTCCTGCCTCAGCCTCCTGAGTGCTGGGATTAGAGGTGTGCACCACTATACCCAGCCACACCCAGTTTAAACTTCAACATGAATTTGGAGAGAACATGCTACCCATACACTTCTCCTGATCCTCTTTGGAGAAAGCGAGACCTTGATCCAAAGCTTCTTCCTGGCCCTGCAACCTGGGGTTACACCTCCTCTCTCTCAGGCCTCTGCCCCCACCTCCATGAACTGGGGCAGCCACCGCACAGGTCTGTCTCACCAGGTATCTGAGAAGCTGCAGTAACCTGGTGTCTTAGCTATGGCTGAGGCAAAATACCTGACACCCACGGTTAAAGGAGGAAAGCTTTATTTAGCTCACAGTCTAGAGACTTCCGTCCATAATCAGCTGGCTCCGAGGCAGGGTGGCGCGGCAGAAGGGCAACAGTTTATGGGAGTGGAAAACAGCAAAAGCAACAAGACAATTTAATGTCTTTCTGCCCCTTTTATCTTATCCTGACTGCTGGGGTTAGGGCGGTGCCAAACCAACCAGTGGACTGATTTAGCAACCACACACCCTTAATTCCAGTGTCACACACTCTAGATCCAGCCACCTCTGCAAAAGCCCAATGACTGCATGAGGGTGTCAGGAGATAGCTACACACAAACCATAACACCTGGGCTCCATGGGGCCAGGAAGGGGCGGCTGTCAGGGGATCACCTGACAGCACTTCCTTACTGTCCTCAGGTGGCACCTCCTACCCTACCTGGCTTCCATTTCCTCCCTGGGTCCCCAACCAGGCTGTACCTGCCTGTTTCAACCCTGCAGAAGCTCTTCCTCCCTCAGGCTCCCTAATCTGTCCGTCCATCAGCAGACCTGTAAACTGCCTACGGGCCCACTGCATGGAAAGCATTGTTTTTGGTTTTGATGGGGTGGGCTGTGGGGAACTCAACAGCCCAGGTCCCAGGGGAGAAAACCCCAGGAAGCTGTGTAGGAGGAGAAGGACAAGGAGATCACCCAGGGACCACCTCATCCAAAGTAACCAGCACTTGGTACATAGTAGGTGCTCAGTAAATCCTGCTTGGACATTGAACCAAACAACTGAGATGCATTCAGACTGCACACGCTCATGCCTTTAGGTGATGTGCATGTGCTTCTGCAGATATGCTGCATAGTGCACACACATGTGCATGTGAACATTAGCACACTCACCCCACGTGCACACTCAGACAGCCCTGATGCGGGTGCCCATTCCAGCTGGTGTCCTCATGCATGGGAACGCTGCCGCCTGCACAAAGCTCATTTATTTGATTTATGAATATTACAAAAATAAACCTGAACATCTTCTCAGGGATTCTGTGATTCTGACACGGGTCCCCACGATATTGCTTTTCCCTCCTGGTTACCTGAAATTAGCAGAGTAACTCGGAATCTGCATCTTTATTTAAAAGAAAAAACTGTAGATGCAGAATTATAAAAATTTAATATGCTCCCAGGAAAATGAAAAATGAGAGGTTGTGATCTCGTCTAACACTTTAAAATGTGTTTATTAATTCATGTTTTAAATCATAAGTTTCATTCAGTGAGAGCCATGCACAGCAATAAGCCCGTTTTAAAATATTAATGAATAAACAATATTTCTCTATTGAAATATAACATGCTTCTTTGAACAATGGACCACCAGTAATAAATCAAAACCAGGAGAAAATTGCATTTCATATTTAATACAAGTTGAACTCTGCCTTTTTATAAATGATATCTTTTTTGTTTAATTGGCGTCAGTTCAGATCTAGCAGATTGCTAATAAAATTCTGGATTTCCATATTTAATGATGCGTACACTTTCTGCTGAAATTTTACCAGGAAAAAGAATCAGCCTTTTATTATCTCCTGAGATGGTGGGGAGAGGTGAGGCCTCTGCTGAGGTCAGCCTGGAGGGCTGGGGGCAGCAAGCTGGAGCAGGTGGGCTGAAGAGGCAGATCCAGCCCCAGGACCCTCACTTGGTGCCTGACCTCCAGCCCACGCAGCAAGCCTGCAGACCAGAGCCTGGGGTCAGCCCGTTTCCTCTGTGCTACTGTGTAGTAATAACAGCAAGAAGAGGGCTCACCCCAGCCTATAGGCCAGGAAGGCCATGCATCGGACCACTTAATCTTTACATCCTTAGGAGGTAGGTACGTAGGAATGATGTCTCCATTTCACAGATGAGGAAACTGAGGCTGCAGAGAAGTGCTATGCCCACGGCCACACACAGCTGGAAAGCGGCAGAACTCAGCCTGCCTACTGGGCCTTAGCCCTTCACATAGTATTTGGCTCTGACCGCAGGGTTAGGACAACTGGGGTTTATCAACAATGGTGATGGGACTTCTGGCCAGGGAAAATCATAGATATGAGCAGACTACCCCCGCCCCCAGCTCTACTCTGGCCAGGGTACTTTTCTAGGAGTTTTCCCTGTGCTGTGCTGTCTGACCCATAATGCTTGGAGGCAAGTGTTTGACATCTCAGGAGATACTAAGAGAACTGAGGCACGGGGAGATTGTGTGACTTACCCAAGGACACACAGCTGGCAAGAGCCCAGATCCAGCCCTGGTACAGTCGCTAAGCCGTGGCCCAGGTGCGCAGTCTCTGTGAAGGGGGCATCCTCTTGCGGGAGGTGCAGCTCCTAGCAGCACCCTTGGGAGGCCCAGCTGGAAGCAGCTTCCAGCCACTGGCAGAGTCTGCAGCACCCAAGTCATGGGACTGTGGGTGGCCAGGCTCCATGGCGGGGGGAACCAAGGTCAGCAGGATGAGTTACAGGCCTTTTACTGCCCTGAGATGCCAGTGGAAATTGAACCCAGGGCCTTGCACCCACCAGGCAAGCACTCTGAGCCACACCCCCAGGCCTTTTTGTTTTGGATAGGTCTTGCTGAGTCATTAAATTGCTCTGGGTAGGGCCTGAACTTGCAGTCTTCTGGTCTCAACCCTCTCCAGTGCTAGGTTAAAGGCATGAGCCACCACACCCAGCCTTTTTGTTTTGCAATACGGAGCATCAAATCCAGGGCCTAGCCACAAGTGCTCTTCCACTGAGCTACACCCTCAGTCTTCTTTATTTTGAGACAGGATCTCGCTACCTTACCAGGATAGACTCAAACTTGCAATCCTCCGGCCTCAGTCTGCTGAGTAGCTGGGGTTACAGGTATGAACCACCACACCCAGCTGCACGGTGGATTTTAAGTGTGGGTCTGGCTTCTCACAGATTCATGTCCCAGCTCTGTGTTTATTTGCCAAGTGGCCTCAGCAGCATCATCTGTAGAATGCTGGTAAGCATGGGGTACTGGTGGCTGCTGTGAGGATTCGAGGAGGGAACCTGGGAGCAGGTAGAGAGGAAGTGATCGTCACGGCATCGCTCCTGCCTCCTGGTCCTTGTCCTTCTGGCTCTTTCTGGTGTCTGCCTCCCCCACCCTTCTCAGGGCTCACTTTCCTCCCCTCCCCCTCCTGGAGCTGCTGCTTGGATGTTCAGGTCGGGTCGTACAGTGCCCCAAAGGGAAGGGGCAAGGCCAGCTCTGCCAGGGGACACAGTGGTCCGGAAGAGCCCGTAAGGAGACAGACTGCCAAGTCTTCTGCCAGAGCCCACCTACCTGTAGGAGGCAGAGCAGGATTCAAATCTGGAGCCGTGGAGCTCAAATGCAGGGCAGCTGTTGGGCAGCAGGGTTGAGGGTCCGGGGTGCACACGCAGGGAGGAGCTCAGCCCTGGCTCAGCACTGCCATTGGCCACAGTTACCCCCTCCATGGAGGTGCTCTCTCCCCACTAGTCCCGCTGCCAGGCCCGATTCTGCCCAAGGACATCAGCTATTCTTGTCCCTTGTCCCCAGCCTTTTGATCCCTATGGTCTGCAAGGTGGCGCCTTGCAGACTGTGACATTCATCATACACACATGGCACAACACCTCAGGACACTGAGGCCAGGGCAGGAGAGCTTCGAGCTCTAAGGAGAGGCAGATTTCCCCAGTCACCTATCCTCACACAGGAGGCTCCATGGGCCACTGTCTCTGGGGCCCCTTGGTCCTGCTGCACACAGCAGCTGGCAGGCCCAGCTTCGTGGGTCATCTTGGACAGGTGGCATCACCTCTCTGAGCCTCTGATTCCCCATCTGAAAATGAGTTAATAATAGCATCTGGCCCAGGAGCTCACAGGCAGTGAAAGACATGGCACATGGGGACAACACGGCCAAGGTGGAGGAGATCTCAGCGCACCAAGAAAGCACCTTCCGTCCATCTTGACCATCCCAGTACCATTTTCTTTGGGCAGGGCCCTTGTCTGGAACTCCATCCTTTCTACTGTCTGGCAAATAAAGGCACAGGACAGGGGTCAGCCTGGGGCAAGGCTTACTTGGTACACTCAGAGGTCCCCTGCCCCTGGGCACCTGTGTGAAGACTGTCAGGCTGGAGCAGTTTCTTCATGTTTGGGGTCCACACGTTTGTGTACATGTTCCCGTGCGTAAACAGACTTGTGCCCTTATGCACAAACACTGTATGGGGGAGGGGCACTAGCTTGCGAGTAAGGGGTTTGCGTGGCTTCCTGTGGTTATTTCCTGTGACCTTACCTCACCTCTAGTCTTAAGCTTCAGAAGCCTATTATGGTTTGGATTTGGATTTGAAATGTCCCTTAAAACTCGTGGTAAAGGGTCAGTTGCCAGTTCCTTGTCTTTTGCGGTTTTTGTTTTTCAGACGGTCTCGCTATGTAGTTCAGACAGGCCTCAAACTTGTAGCTATCCTCTTGCCTCAGCCTCCTGAACACTGAGATTACAGGTGTGTTTCCATGCCAGCAGTCAAGGATTAATCAATATTGATGAAATCCTACTTGACCACACTTTTGGGAGGTGACAGAAGGGGTAGGCTCACAGGGGTGTGGCCCTTTCCATCACCCTCTGCTTCCTGGCTGCTGTGAGGTGAGCAGCTCTGCACACCTTTCCACCATGATGGTTCCGTCTTCCCACAGGCCTAACACAACAGAGCCAGCTGACCAAGGGCATGGACCATAATCTCTGAATCTCCAGAGCTCCTTGCAATAGGCTAGCCCAAGACAAAGCCCAAGATGTTCTTAGGAGAGATGTCTGAGGACACTAAAGAAAATGAGTTTGTGTATCTATGTTGTTATATTTCCACAGGATACGTTTTATAAAACCACACAGCACAAAGATTGTTTTATGTACGAAGATAGGCTGACCCATAAGCTAATTGAATCATGCAAATAACTACTTAGCCATGGGAGAGATTCCTACAGGCAGGCTGAGCCCCCACGTAGGGAGGATAGCTTTGGAGGGCAATCTGTTTTATAAAGTTTACCCTCACAGTGTAAGTGCCTCAAGATTAATGGCGATGGTGGCCCTGGACCTCGCTTTGCCTGGCTCTACCAACTGAAATAGTAAAACAGTTGTATTTATCATAGACAATTTGCTGCAACTGATTAACATTAATCTGATTTCCTGTGAGTCAATTTCCTTGAGATATAGTAAACAGGCCAATTACCTGCTATGGACCTCTTTTATTTTAAAGGTTTAGACATTAGCAACAGGCGTGTATGTAAATATATGGACTTTGCTATAATCTGAACAAAACAAAAGCAATGTTTAATCTAGTTAAAGGAGCTCCACTTGGTCTTACAGATTACAACTTTAGACTTTTCAAAAGGATGCTGAGAAGTGCAGAGGTGTTGGCATTCAATGGTGTCTGAGACCCGCTGTTCCAGACCTTTTGTTTGTCTTCAACGATTAATTAAGGAAGTCAGAAGTCATGGAGGTAAAGAAGTGAATGTGACAAGGCTTTGGTCATAGGAAAAAAAAAATCCAACAAGCTCCGCAGGCGTCCGTAGGTAAGACAACCATGAGCACCAAGGACAGGAGACCTGGGGCCAAGGTACGGCTCCGTGTTGTCCTGGGGCTATGAGTGTCAGTTTCGTAATCTGCGAAAGGGGCCACGTTTTCTGTGTAGTGCTTCGCGCACACAGGATGGAGTGGGGACTCAGGCTGGCCTGGAGGTGGCTTAGTCCACACCAGCTCAGTCTCACCACCATCTCAAAGCCCCTCAAGGGGGGCATTTGCCAACCCACACCCCAGGCCTTGTTCTGCAGGGCTCAAGGGGCAGAAGAAATGGCATCAGCATTTAATCATGAAAGCAAAAAGTTTATTCATGTTTGAAACTACATATAACTACCACGAGGAAGACTTTTTCAATCCAGGGTGTAATCCAGTTAGAAAGGAACACGAAACGTTTTTAATACATTAGAATCACCGCCACAAATTATTTTCATGACTCAATCAGTTTCAGAATTGCATACAATACAAAAAAAGAAAGGAAGGGGCCCCATCACACAGGGTGAAATATACAGTACTGAATACTGAAATCTGAATGCATCACAATTAGTTGCCGCTTTTATTTTTTTGCATGGATTAGTAACAAGATGAAGAACATTCAAAATGTTTTTCAGTATTTACAACAGTTTTACTGATCCTGTGTTACATTAAGACCCAAATGTTTCCACTCGGTTTTTAAAAGTTGCAAACGCAACCCTGATTTTTCTTTTTAAAGATTACAATGTACATTACATTTTATGAAGGGAAACAAAGAGTTAATTACAAGATGCAAAAAGATAAGAAAGAGACAAACTACAGCGTGAGTATTGTTCAGAGGTAGTAAGTGAGCACTCTAAGCTACGGAACATGTTGAAATTCTATTGGTTTGTATGAGTTCGCATGAGGTAATAAAGCTGTGTTCTGATTGGTGAGATGTATAAATACTCTTTTGCTACACTATATACAACACTCCAGAGAGCAGGGCCTTTTGTGGATGCCCAGAGAACGTAGCAAACCTTGACAAGTCTGTGCAGCACCCAGTGCAAAACCGTAAAACCCCAGACGATCTCGTGTTCACCTCCATCAGCAGCAAGTATCTTCAGCTCTCAGAACAATCTGGATCCATAATCTCACTACTGAGCAGACTCTGTGCACTGGTGCTTTCAGAGAGAGAAGAGGCTACCAGTCTCTGATCTAATTATAACAGAAGAGATCGCAACACAAACGTGACGAGAAAGGTTCTTAAACACAAGCATCATTAACAGAGATAACCAAACAGCTCTTACTCCAACCCCATTAGTGACACAAAAGAAAGACAATCAAAGTCTGCGATGGAAATATGCAAGGAGCTCAGTTTAGGTGAGGTGAACCTCTGCATCTGCTCTAATGATTGAGCTTTAGCATATATTTTTCTTCTTACCCTTAAGGCCAAGTAATTGGCAACTGTGAAACCATTAATGTAAAATATTGATAATAAATTATGATAAAATAGCTATAGGACTGTCAACAATGTTAAATCTTGGCCTAATTGGATAAAGTGCTTTTTTTTTTAACATTGTGTGTTTTAAGTATAAATACAAATGATTATGATTCCTTAAAAAACAGATTTACCAAGTTCTCTAATAAGACAAGGTTTTACAGTAAAGCTGTAGATGGTGGGCTACAAAACTGCTTTCCTTTTCCTCCTATTGCTCTGAATGCACTTATCAAGGCATGTCAGCTCAGGGAAAAGTGTGGCCGGGGATTAGTTAGAGGTATCCGAGTGCACACTTCCCGGGCCTTCTGTAGGAGAAGTCACAGAAGATGGAGTTGTTGCATCCTGCCAGCCTCCATTAGCCTGAAAGGACAAACACGGTTTAGCGGGTGCAGGTCTACATATTAATTCCACTCCCCAATTTAAAACACCCAGATGACAACATGAGAGCAGAGATGCATTAGCAAAATGTATTTTCTAAACCCACTTTGGCAGGAGTGGGAAGCAAGTGTTAAAGTAGGATTAAATGCATGTAAAACAAATCCATCCCATCAAGCAAAGACTTGGCAATAAATCAGAATGCAGGAGAAGGGCTTCAGCTAGTCCCAAGCTGGCACAAAGATCGGCCTTTGATCTGCTGATAGAAATAAAGTGAGTCAAAAGAAATTTTTAAAAAGGGGGCACTGCAGAGGCTCAACGCAATGCCTGTGTGAAACCGCCAGCTCTGTGAAGTAGAAATTTCAGCCCGGCTTCATCATGGTGTCCACGTACAAGTTGCCACCCACTGTCTGACCGTGCCTGACAGACAGCTAGTGTAACCCTTGCAAAATGAAGGCCAGAATTTCCCTCCAAACAGGATCTTCTAGAATGAAAATGCATGAATTGTGGGGGAGCACACACTATTCAAATCCAGATTCCAATTATCTATAACTGGAGCCCTTAGTGGAGATGTTGCTAGCACTTTGCCCACGCCGCCGGCCCTTCCTGCCTCCATCCTGCATCAGCACTAACAGTACTCAGAAACAAATTTGCCTTATGTCTTGGCCTATAGAGGCAATTGCTGAAATCAATGTCTGATCAGATTTCTGCTGTGGCAGACAGCTTGTCGCTACATATTTTTATGTCAGTCAAGAAGAGGGAGGTGCTGGGCCTGTGAGTTGGGGAACACTGAGTGGAAGTGACGGGCCCTTTCTGGAGGAAGGCAAGGGGGAGCTGCTGACACCCAGCGCCTGCGGGTCCATCCAACTCCTGTTCCACGCCACCTGGGCCCAGCCCACGCCAATGCAGGTGTGGGTTGTGAGGGCCCTGCCTCCCTCCGTCAACTTCTGCATGTCCAGCCAAACATCTTCCCATGGGCCTGTGCTCCCCCTGCTGAGAGTTCCTAAATCCTGCCCACAGCCTGCTACCGATGCTCCTTCCCCCATGATCACTGTTCATGGAGAACTCTCTGGCTCCTGACTTGCTGCACAGTTCTGCACAGAAAGCATCTTCCCTCTCTCTAGGAACAAGGAAAAGGGGGTGTTGGGCCCAACAGTCCCACAGAGATGACAGCCCCAAAGAAAAAAGGGTTTATGAAGCTTGAGGCATATTAAACTCAGGTTAGAGAAAGGAAAATAAAGAAAAAGCAGAAAACCCCAAAACAAAACATGGCACTGTTTTCCAAAGGCCTCAGTTGGTTAGTGACATGCCCATGTGTGTTGAGTGACTCTTAAGAAATCTTCTTGTCTGTCTAAAGGTAATCAGATCCTCCCTCACGTATGAAAATCTCCTCAGGAAAAGAAAACTTCCACAGATACAAGTTCAAAGATATTCCATCTGAAGTAAACACCATTCCTCTTTTATCCAAGTTTATAAACAACAAATGTACAATATTTTCACCCAGCACGGCAACTGGAGGAGCGGTTGTCAGAAAGCATTCTTTTTTTTTCAAAATAAATTAATCCTTACGCTGGTGGTTTGAGATTATGCACTGTATTATACAACAGCGCCTTATCAAGCCTCATCAGTGAAGATGGAATTCATGTCTGTAAAATGCTGCAGGCAATCACAGTTTCATATTTTATCATGTTGATAAGGATATCGCACATTCTCTGAAGCATTTCAAAACACTTAAATGAAAAAGGAGAAATGCAACTAAAAGGCTTTTTATATGGTTTGTTGTGGGTTATTATGAGTTATTTATAAACCCAAAAAGAAAGATTTGACATTTCAAATATAAAAGATTTGAGTATTTAATGGTCCTTTTTTCCCTTTACAATTGAACATCTTCAATCACTTTTTAAATCATTAATATTTACTTTCATAGCAAGCCAAGGCCCTAAAAAAGGGATGTTTTGTCCATTTTCTTCCCGACTCTTCTCTCAAGGCCCACTTCCCCACAGTCTGGAATCCTGGACTCCGTCCACTGTTCCCTCCTGGGTGCACCATGCAGGCTCTATCCCTTGTCCCGCCACCTACCCTCCCCCAGTTGGGTGTTTTGCCGTTTCCCACCCATGTTCGGGTAGGGGGAAAGGAAAATTTCCATGAACTGGTAATCATTTTCTCCATAATTAAAACTGAGAGGTCATTAAAATTGCCAAACATGTTTAGCAATCTATGATCCTCACTGACAACAGAGTGAGCGCTTTTAAGAACAGAATTCTCTGTTTAGCTACTTTTGTTGATTTGTCTGGGGCCCTTCAAGGTTATCACTTTCACCTGCCCTGTGCTTGGGAATTTTTCCTGCTGCTTGATTTTAAGATAAATGACTTGTTTTTCACCATCTCCTTAGAACACAGCGTGGCCTCTAGGAAATGGCATCTTAATAGGTTGATGGTTAAATCCCTATCGATGACAGGACACTGGTCACCTCCCAGCATCTGTGAAGACTCCTAAGGGCATGCAGGTGATGCCAAGCACTGGGATTCATAAAATAAAAGTGTAGCCAAAATGCTGCCTTCCCTACCCACCAGCAGGGTAAGAAGCCAAGTCAAATGGCTATTAGTGTATTTATTGGCCACTGCTTCCCTGCCACTGTCCCTGCAGCCAGCTCCCCAGACTACTCACATTTAAATTATGTGGACTGTACAGTGAGTTTCCTCCAAGGCCATCACTGTAGCCTCCCGTCTGATTGATAACATGACGGAGGGTATCCACCTAGAAGTGAGATGAAACAAAATTCATCATCCCAAATCTATTAAAACATCATCACTTACAAAAGGAAACAATTTGAATTATGTGTGCCACAAGGGTTTAGCATCTTCATTGAGAGACAAATTTATCAATCAAATGTGACTGGCAGAATTTCAGCAATTCTGTGCATATTTAAACTCACACGTCTTTGTTTTCTATGCCAGCCAAACTATTACATCTTCATGGCAATGCAAACTTTCCATCTATAGTAAACTAAATGCTGTGGGTGAAAACCTACTTGTACATATATATTCTGGATCAATATCTTTCTTTGTCATTTTCTCTATCTATAAACACACATACACACACACAACTATATAAGCTATTGTTCTCAATTAATAGGAGGAGAAAAGAGTCAAACCCAAAATATACTTTAAGAACTCAGGCTTTTATACTCTGACTTAGAAAAACTACAGGAATGAAACAGAGGTATGTCCTCAAATCACATACACACTGGCAAACGTGCTTTTTCTGTTATGTTTTACAACAAAAGTAAGATGCACCCCACCCCCTCCATGAGCTCAAGCCAGAGCCGAATGCATTCACAAAGTTTGTCAGGATTGAATCATCAAAAGTCACTGCTCATTTGCCTTCTCATTAGATTACATGTGGGGCAGATGGTCATATTTGGGAGCACCCAGCACAGGTTCTGCATGGATGTGCAGACCACTTCCACAGGGTCAGAGGAAGGAGTTTTGAGCCCAAACCCTACCCTGCCAGAAAGGCCCCAGCTGGGGCATCTCTCCTACCTGTGATTGCACATTGGCTCCGACTTGGGACCCTTGGTAAGAATCCCCATTCAGACTCTGCATGTTCATGAACATGTCCCCAGAATTTGGGAGGTTAAAAGAACCAGAAGAACCTGGAAAGGAAAGAGTTAAGTAGCTGAATAACAGAGAGCTACACGCATAATCCTCAAAGACCTAGAGGCAGGGAAATGAGAAAAGATACAGAAGGGAAGGTTGTGTACAACATAAGGCATGTCCAGATTTAGGAGAATGGAGAATAACCCCAGAGTTAGGCCCTGTGATTCTCTTTACATGTAGAAAAAGCCTTCCTGGGAGGGAAGCCTGACCAAAACACCCAAAGAGACGAATGGAAATAAACAGAAAAACACCCTGTATCTGCCCTGGCACCTTCCCCTTGTTTTGTTTCGTTCACCTCCAGTACTTGGTCATTGCCTGAGCTCTTCGGCATCTCTAAGTGTCATGCTGGGCAATTATCTTCGAGGACACATTTTTCTGATGTTCTTTTTTGTAGCCATAATTCTACTTTCCCTTTCACCTGTTTGTGTCCCATTAAAAAGAGAATGTGTGCGTTCACATCACAAAACAAAACAAAAACCTCTTTTTGAACCTCCCAATATTTAAATATGTATTAAAAGATCTCAGAAAATCCCCTTGAACTGCTCCTCAAGCCCACCTCTTGGACTGTCTACACAACCTTCACTGTCATTCAAGCTGCTTATAATTTTAAGGTATTTCTAACTCCATCACAAATGTCACATAAAATTTTGCCCAAATGTACTGGACAAAGGGTTAAGAGTCAGGTATTGTCTCCCTCACATCTGACCACTAAGCTCACCACGCCAGTACCGCACAGCAGAGGCCAGAGAAGTGTGGAGCTGCAGCCCAGCAGGTGAAAGTTGCTGACAACAGTTCTTTACAGAACAGGACTAGAACATTTCCCACTCCTGCTACTGCATTCTTCGAAGGTCTGCTACTGACCATAGAGTAACGCACGGAACAACACAGCAAAAGCAATCACTAGCGGTAGTGCTTTGTCTAATCACTTAATTAAAGGCCTCTACTAAGTGTAAATACTCCAGACTTGACCAGTAGAGTGGCGTTCACTGGGCGTGGTGAGCTTACCAGCTTGGTCACCACTCACTCACCCCCTAAACAAGCTTGCATCTCAACAGAAGTCTTCCCTTAGAAATCCAATGTGTCCTCCGTATGGCTCCTGTTTCATGTCCTGTGGGATAGGACACTGTGGCATAAGGTGGCCTGGCCAAGAGGGAGTGAGCGCCCAGTACGCACCAGAATTTGGTGTGGTGGGTGAATTGGTCTGGTTGTTCTGCACAGCTGCGGCCACTGCATGTGCAGCTGTCACAGCTGTCTTCGCAGCATAGAGGTTGGCTTCTTCCTGAAACTTGCCAATATTCTTCTTGTACCTGATTCGTTTGTTGCCAAACCAATTGGATACCTACAAATTGGGGGAACATGGAATTAAAAGTGAAGAGAAGTCAAAAAGGAAGAAAAAGTCCAACTTCTAACAATAACTATTGGATACCAAGAGAACAACCTAAGAGACAATTCCTAATCTGCAATCTCCTATCCTACGGGTAATGTGTAATGGTTTTGGCAAATCTCATACACAGTTTGAATAATGCTGCTTCTTGGAGTTGTCCATAGTAACAATAAAGTGGGAGTACTGATCATACAAACTATCCAACTGGCATATACACCAGTGAGTATATAATTAGGCCCCCTAAAAGTAGGTGAAAAGCTAAAGGAAATATGTTAAGTTAGGTAAACAATAAGCAACGCTTGAGAGAGAACAGCTTATTCTTTTTGGGGGTCTGGAACAATTCTGGCAGCTGTAGAGGAGAATCGTGTTTAGTCTGTTGAGAAGAGTAACAGCAATTAATAATGGATGAAAAATCCCATTGTCCCCAGCCTTAGAAGATGCTGCATGTCTGCCAAGGTGGCTGCTCCAGCTCTGCCAGTTAACGCACGAGAAGGTCCTGATTTGAAAACCCAAGTACAGTACTTCAAAGAAGAACAAATGCAAATGCAAATGCAGAGAAGCAGCTCCGCACTTCATCAGGTGGAATATACTTCTTTCTTTCCTCAACTACTTATGATGTCAGCTCGCGCAAATGGCAGAGTTTTCTAGAGAGAATCTTGGCAGCAGAGAGATTTCATCACATTTCACGGACAGAAAAACTTCAGCCCAGGACACGTGGCTCAGTCACATAATGTGTTCAGGTACCTGTAGTTGAGTTACACAAAGCATTAGCTAAAAGCCACATGGCAATTTATAAGAAGGTATGCCCACACGCTGTATTGAAGGATCTTACCTCTCTTTTGTGAAAGTAACAATTTAGGCATAGTTTTCAGTAATTTTTTTAATGATCTGTCAAAGGAACATGTTGTTGTGGTATCAGGGTCACTGGTCTTCCCTAAAGATGTTATTTCCTAATAGCAACTCAGGAGCCCCGAAGAAAAATAAGGTGTGGTATGTATTTCAGAGCCTTCTAACCCAGTTTACACCTATGGGCATCCCTGATGACCACCTCTGCCAAGTCTTTAATTGCTTTGGAAACAGAACTCTCATTCTTCAACCTATGGCATTCATCCTTCTGGAAGAAGCCCAGTCCTGGCAAGGGAGCTGCATGAGGAAGACAACATTGGGCTGGCCGCTGCCCACATGCTGTCCCACGCTGGAAGCGCCTTGTGCACTCCTGTGCACAGACACAAGTGACACACTGCCCAGGGCCCACACAGCACGCCTGGGTTCCTCAAGCAGAAAGAGGCCAAAACCAGCAGAAAGCAAATATGCTACAGATTAGTACTTCCAAGTGGCTTCACCACCATTTTGCTTATTTTTATCTTTTGCCCTTTTTTTCTTCACATCCAATATGGGGGGTATAATAACTGTCATTTAGTGTCTTCTAGATATACCAAGTACAGGTCTTTGCACCCATTTTCTCACTTAATTTTAATAGTCTCAGGGGCTAGGTGGTTGATGGAGGTGGTTCCACAGGAATCTTCTGTCCCAAATCCAATGGCCTTGTGTCTCTCTTCAACCTGTCTACTTTTCAGCAGGGTCTGATGCTTCTGCTCTCCACCAATCTTTCCCAGAGATCACTCTTTGGTTTGGTTGGTTTCTTTGACATTTTGTTCCTGCTCCTCCCCCAATGCCTGCTCTTTCCCTGTTGCAATGTGTGTGTGTGTGTGTGTGTGTGTGTGTGTGTGTGTTTCTCTAAGACTCAGCTCTCGGCCCTTCTCTTTATCCATATATAAAATTTTAGTTATTCTTTCTGTGTGGAGAACTCTCAGATTTCTATCTCTATTCCTAACATCTATGAAGGATTTTAGTTCTCATGTTAAAGAGATTTCCATGCAGATGTTCTATCAGGACCTCCAGTTCAACAGGTCTAAGATGTAGCTCAGACTGTCACTTTGTCTGGCATCTCCACCGCAGAGATGTGATGTTTACTGCCTCACATGGCCCCACCCGCTGTTGCCCCATCCTTCCAAATGGACTGAGGTCTCGTTCCCTTTCCTTTCCAGCCATCTAGACAGTCACAAAAGGTGGCCTGCACGCTCAGCCTGAGGGACCTGCTGCCTCCTGGCACTGGCCTTCTGGTTCCTTCTTTGAGCCCCACAAGCTACAGGGTGGTGAGTGGGAACTACAGGGGATGTGGCAGCGTGAGGAAGAGTCAGGAGAGAGCACAGGGAGGCAGTGATGAGCGCCTGAGCCAGGCAAAGCAGCAGGCATGGTAGTCACTGATGAGCTGGGTGGAGGTGAGGAACGTGGGAACCGCAGAGACGACGCTGATGTGAGGCTTGAGCTGGATGGTGACGGACACTGGGGGAAGGACGTCTATACCTGAAGAGGGCAGCCTCAGTGATTGTTAGGATCCATTCCCACCCAGCAGAAAAGTTCTAAATCAGATGGAAAAAGAACACTGAAGGTATCAGTTCTGATTGTGCTTGTTAGAGCAAATCCTCCCAGGATCGACCTCACCTTTCACAATGAAAGCCCTCAGCTCCCGAGACAGGATGGGAGCTCCACGCACAAAGCTGCTTTCACAAGCAATACCACTCTGGTTTTTCTGAACAAGCCTGGCAGGCCTCAAAAAGAGTTAAAGATTGAATATATCTATAGTACAAAGGGAGACAGTCCCAGTTGAAAGGGAATTTGGCATTTCTTAAGCATAATTAATGAAAATTCCCCAACTCAGAATTTAGCAACAAAGGCCTATCTTAGAATTCTCTTCTAAACAATTCTCTGCTGGATTCAGTACTTTGTAGTTAATATTACCTTGACAATCAGAGAAGCTATAATACATTAATGAAACCTAGCCTGGAAAATCAGATTACAGCTTTATTAACAGTTTCATAATTGAGGAATCTCTGTATCATTGAAGGTCTCATCTCTAGATATGTAAGAACCCTCTGTTTATGCACACCCCTGGACCAATCAAACAACAGTCATCACTAATAAAGGTTTATTTAATTCTCACAGTAAAATTTTAATATCACCAGCAGCCTGGGGAAGCTTTAGCAAGTGGATTTGCTTGACATCAGATCGTTTCTATTCTGCTAGTCCCAATACTTCTTAATCTTTAATATCAAGGCAATTAAAATTAATGGCCACTCATCCAAAGCTACTGTGGGCAGTGTTTCCTTGACATCAATTGTTTGATGGGATTACCTACAGGTTAAACTAACAAGCAAGGTTTAATTGGAAGCAATGAAAGAAGCAGTGATCATACGTTATGTTTAACCTGCATAACCACATTTAAATGAATATCTAGAAATGTTAAACTATTTCTCAAATTAAAATATGCACGTCACATTCGGGTATCACAGATGTGGGTGCTGTAACAATCAGCTAGTAAGGCCGCACTGCTGCAGCTGAGATCAGTGTAATTCATACACAAATGGACAGCACAATCCAGGAATGTTTCTTCACCTTTTAAAACCAGATGGATACAGTTAGTTGTAAAAGAAGCCCTCTGCTTTTCCAAAAGCTACAGGTTATTTGTGGCCCCTTCTATGTCAGCTGTAGTACCAGGCTCTATGGAGAGCAGAGCTTGCTCAATCTCTAAACTGGATGATCTGCACAGTGGTCCCAGAATAGAAACAGGCAGGAAACTAATGAAGGGAAAAGGAATATACTGCCCTGTGCTTCTCTTTTGAGCCATACATCAAAGATTCGTGACTTCAGACTGTGTCAAAGGTAAAGGTCCAGGCAAGAAATTTAAGATCAACTAAAAACAAGAATAAAAGTATAGTATATTCCTTTTTCTACTGATGTTCATTGGTATCAGCCTCTGGACTAAGCTTCTGGTAAAGCAAAGGAGTGTGGAGTGAGCATTCTGAAGACTGCTGTGTTTTTGGACTCTTTCAGTAAGGCCAAGAGGTGGCCTGAAAAGCTTCCAGTCTCCTCCTATACTATGGCCACGCATTTCTCCCAGCCAGACCAGCAGTGCAAAACACTTTGAAAAGTAAAAATGTTTTCAGGCAGGGTGGTGGTGGTGGTATGACTCAGTGATAAGAGCATGCGAGGCCCTGGGTTTGATACCCAGCATCAACCAAAATAAAACAGAAAGGTAAAAAGTGTTTCCCACATAAGAGTAAGTAGATGGACTTTTGGGGCAGCTGTTTTACATTCTTCGGAAAGCTTTCCCTCATCCTCTCTTAGAACTTTTGACTCTTGAGGCAGGCAAGTCAGATGTAGGCTGAACCACAGAGTGTTAAGTGCTCTGGACTCAGTCTGGTTTCAAATCCCTCTGATATTTACCAAAATGAATGATTTTAGACAGGTTACTTTGGGTTTTTTTTAGAGTAACCTCTCACTTGAAATGAGATTAGAAACAATGATAGTGTAGAACTGTTGAGTGCATTAGTGACTCAGGCACACAGCACTGACTAGGTAACTATTAGCTATTACTATCACCCATGTTTTATCAGTGAAGAAACAAGAGCCAGATCATAGCTTGTCCAAAATCCCACAGCAAAGAGTGATGGATCCAGAATTCTGCCCTAAGACTCCCTGTCAGCAATTTTTAATTTTTAAAATCAATTGAGAAATGGTTCCTGCACCTCGTTATGGTCAGTGCTATCCTAATGTGGGGAGATAAAAAAATAAAAACAGCTTCTCTCTAACTAACATGAAAGTAACACTGGACATGCCAGGTAATTAGCAGCGCTTCAGGGTGGGGATAATCTCACGCTGAGCTGTATAGAACAGATTCTCAAGTGCAATGGGATTTGCAGGAAGAGACATCCCAGCGGGCCTAGAAATGAAGATGAACAGGAGCTGGAACTAGACCTCAGCTTCATCCCACAGTACTTTTATCAAGACTCCACATTTCAGAGACAACAACCTACTCTTAAAAACAGCCTAAAATGTATTGTGCTATCTACCTCTTCCCCGCACCACCCTAAAACCCCAGAGATGATTAGTTTTCTTCTAACTTAATTCACCTTTCCCTTCTTATCCTCTGAATTCTCCTTTTATGGCCTAAGTAGGAGGAGTAATCATTCTAAAGCAGTGGTGGTGAACCTATGGGGTGTGTGTTATTTGCTTTTAAGACAAAAGATGTTAATGTATGAGTTGTTTTTCTAAATTAATAGCTTGTGCTCACTTTGGCAGCACACACACTAAAAAATCCTAAACTAAAACCTCAGTATTCAGGTTTAATTACAGTCCTGGCACTTTGGTGTAAATAAGTGAGTTTTGGGCTGCAGTCTGGGCACTGGTCTCTAAAAGGTTCGCCATCACTGCTCTAAAGGAACAGGCAGGGAACAAAAGGTAGAGTGAGTGGGGATGGGTGCAGCAAGGGTACCTGGCAGGCTGTGGTGAGGAAGAGAAGGGGGAGCCCATGGGCGTCTCACCTCTGCCCCACCCTGGGGCTCACAGGGTGCGGGCCGAATGGGAGGAAACACTTAAGATTTCTAGAACTACAGAAAGAAACATCCCAGGGAGGTTGCCTAAGGCTGGGTGCCTGTCCAAGGTTCAGCTCTGAACACTTTTTTTTTTCTGGAATCCTCCTTAAAGTTACTGTAAAACATCATGTACTCTGCAGAATTTTTTTTCTGCCTTGCACATTTTAAAATTTGGCATCTACAATTTTTCATTATAAGTCTTAGAGTTGTAAACAATGTTATTCAGTATGTCATAAATGTTGACATTTTAAAATAAAACTGTAATGCTATTCTTTAAAATGTATCCAACCAAATACAAATAGCACAGCAATTCAATACCCACCCTCCATTTTACAAATACATAAACCCACTCTTCCTAAGTCTACAAATTTACACTCTTTTTTGCTCTTGAAAGTAAATTTTCATTTCATTTCACTCCCATATCATCCTAATGCAATATTTTTATGTTCTATAAAAGATATATATGGAAATTGGAATTTTAAAATTGTTTTAATTTCCTGTAAGTATAAGGTGATATATACATGTTTAACATTTCCTTCTGATTAAGTTATCATTACAGTGAGTCTAAAATTAGTCAAACCAATAGAAATACTTATTTTGACAAATAAAAGTGTTTATGTTGAGCAATAAGTGTAAGATTTTATCATACGCGCACTTCTTAATCAGATGGGTGAGGGTTTATAAAGTGCTAAACGAAGGAGCTTTTATCGTCACTAACAACTCATGCTACCTACTATGGGGATTGGGTCAACAAACTTCAGGGTGATGAGTGGGAATAGCCTTTCTTCTGTAAAATGGGAAAGGGCAGGCGGGAGAGGGGAAGGGGGAGAAGACAAGTGGCGGGCGCTCCCGGGCAGCAAATTTCGGCAGCGATGGGATCTCGGGAAGGAGCACATGAGAAAAGCCAACCAGTGAGAGCCTCGAGATCCTCACAAGTCCTCTTTGGAGAATTCTCAGCTGCTGAGTGGGGCACTTGTCCCTCCATTAACGACTGCTGCCCTAACCCGCTGGCTGACTCTGCAGACAGGGGCACCCTCCTGTGCGAGCACAGCGTGGGACCCTGGGACTCCAATGGTAGGAATGGGGCTCACCCAGATGGCCCCTCCACGTGACAGGATGACCTTGGCACTCCAGGAAATCAAAAACAATCCGGTTAAAGTAAAGTAAACCTAAGGGAGGGGCTGATGTAAGCACAACACTACTATTTATTATTTACGTATTATTTAGCATGACCTTTCTGGAGAGCATGCCAGCAAACAGATACATGCTCTTTGGCCAGCATTATTACTGAAATTATCTTCTGTTGTTGTTATTGAGACAAGGTCTCGCTTCACAGTTCAGGCTGCCCTTGAACTATGTACATAGCTCAGGTTAGCCTCAAACTCCCAGTGATTCTCCTGCCTCCACCGTCCAAGTGCTGGGATTTCAGACGTGCCATAAAAACTTATCTTGAAAAATTATTCAGAGATATCTGTACAAAGATATTCACTATAGTCCTATTTATGTGAGAAAAAAGGATACATTTATAATATAACACATCTGTGTAATGAATACAATTACTGATTAAATTTTTTTTTGGTACCAGGAATTGAACTCATGACCTTACGCTTGCCAGGCAGGTGCTTATGCTGCTGAGCTACATCCTTGGTCCACAATTACTGATTAAAGATGACATTGAGGAGAAATATTTATTGACATGGAGGAATATTCATAATGGTTCCTTTACATAATTTTTTGGTCAAAACCATACCCACACAGGTGTACACACATGTATGCAGAGTAAGAAAGCCCTAAGGCACAGGCAGTAATATGTGACTATCATTTAGAGTAGGTTTCAGGCAGGTGCTGGGCCACTGAACCATATCCCTGGCCGTGGAATAGGTTTCAAAGTACAGTCAAAGATAGCTTCACTTTAGGAATAGACTCTGTGAAACACACTTGGGTGCAAACATCATAGAGTGCATTTACACAAACTGAGAGAACTATGTTGTCACTAGGTAAAATGACCCTAGAGGACTGCCCTCCTACGTAGGCCACAGTTAACTAAAATACTATGTAGCATGTGACCATAATCTCAATTTTTGTGTTTTCAAGTATCATCCAAATTATCTTCAGATAAGGATTAGAGTTTTTACATGAGAAAAATATTTTTCTGTGAGTAATCAATGGGCTTTTACATAATAGCACTGGGAATTCACTTAATCTTCACGAGTTTAAGTGCCAAGTCTCATGCTGTTCCCTACAGAAGGACCAGTCCCATTCCTATTCTTTATTTGGAGGATGTTGGTTGGCAGATTTGAGAACTGTGAAAATAATTAAGATCAAACACAAATTTCAAGTCACTGACATTTCCCAGACAGCTATGTATTTAAGAAAAACTGTGTTCAAAAAAAGCTAAACCATCTACAATGTCTCTATAGGCACTGAAAGCCAATTAATTAGTTTTAATTGTATCTCACATTTCTAATTCTATCACTATATTTATTTATCATGTTAATAACATTAAATAGAAGAGAAGATTATTACTTAAAGACTTAATCTTCAAAAGGTAGAACTTGCAGTTTACCCTCAGTGTTGCTTCCTCATAGAGACAACGTCAGGGAAAGGATCTCTACCCTTGTTTGGTGAAGGAGCAGTTGACATGAAAACATCATTATCGAAATTAGCAAACTGAAAATTTATGAAGCACAAATCCTAGAAAAATTTGCCACTGTGTTTCCCCATGTTTACTCGCGATGCACACTTTATGTACTGTGCCTAATTAAATGTAACAGATTATGAAATGCTAAGTCGTGTAAAATGCAACATGGCAGCCTATCTATGTGGTAAACAATTATACGTCTTTCAAACAGTGTCTCCCTAATCGATGTTTTCATCCCCATTATGTGGCTCAATTTGAAATGAGGGATAGAAGACTGATTCTGTTCAGTTTTCAAAGCTAATAGAGTTAATAAACTAAATCTCATTCCACTCCTCAAAAGGGGTATGTTCCCTAGACAACACAGAAGACAATCAGAAAAATGGGCTTGAGGGCTGGCTAAACCTGTGTGCCAATCCTGACTCTCCAATGTCCCACCTAGCCTGCCTTGGCAAGACAGGGAATCTCAGATTCTCCTCTCCTGGCAAATAAGATGCAATCATGACACCTTCTTTCATGGGGCAGTTATGAACATTAAATGAGGTAGATGGGAGGTACCTGGGATGTACCAGGCACTCAATAAATGTTAGCTTCCCATGTTCTTAAAACAAACAAGTTACAACAAAGCCCTGTGAAGGCCCCCGATGTACAAGCCATGCTTGCACACTGCAGTAACTAAAGCGAGGCCACATTTTCCACAGGAGCTTCAGAATCTAGGAGAGCCAGTTCATACCTCCAGCACTGGTAAAGAGAAGTAGGCAGCAGTAAGAGAAGGAAAGACGGTACTTCTCCACATGCCTAAGCATACTGAACTTCCTACTAAATAAGGAAAGCCCTAGACTGAGAGCGCCAACCTGCCAAGCACCTGCTGGGCTGATGTTCTGCACAGCACTGGGCAGACTCCTCGTCCTCCTCAGCCCTACCCCACACAACCAACCAGAAGAACCGTGCACTGGACCTAGGGTGTGCTGGAAACCTATGTCTGGATGCCACTTAGATCTGTATTTAAACAGTGGCCATTTATGGAGAGCTCATACGAGCCACGGATGTACGTGAAGTTTACCTGTTATCTCATTTAACTCTTAAAAACAACCTGTTTTACTGATGCAAAAACTGAAGTCAGAAAGTTTATGTAACTTGCCTTTTCCATTATCTTATCTAATACAACCTGGTTTTTCCTAACACTCTTAATAAAAATGTTAAAAGTAAACAATTTTCTTTTCTAAAACTATAAGGAGTATAAGCGTTTTCTCCCTTTTCAATGCAAAACATTTCAGTTCCTTTGCAGTTAAAAGTGGGCCAGCCCAAGGACCCAAACTATTTTTTTTTCTTTTTTTCTTTTAGAAAACAGGCTCCAAATTAATAACAACTGACTTCAAAACTGACTTTTGGAACACAATCTACTTCTAATGGGAAAAATGAATGAAATGAAATTCCATTTCCATCATATCTGAAATAATTTAAAACAGATTCACTTGTCAAGTACAGTACTTTTTTTATTTGAGGCTGTGAAACGTTTTATTGCCATAATGTGCTGACATCCTTACAGTTTGGCTTTGCCCTTTCTACTCTATGCATGATGGACTGGTAACTGCTGGTGACATTCACAAAGAGGCTATCTGTGAAAGTATATAAAACATCAGCCTCCCGGCCATGGACACACTGAACAGATGACACTGCTCATCTCCCTAAAATTCGAGCTGAGAGCTGCTTCTAAATGATCACAAAAGACATTTCCAGCTAGACTTTTATCCTTTAAGATTATTTCTCTCACATTAAAGAATAAAGGTAGATGAGGTATACAGCTCAACAGCTTTCCCTTCACAGGCTCCAAGGAAGCTTTTGCAATCCTGACACCACAACCGAGGAGCCACCTCCGAGGAGCACACTGAGGGGTTGGTGCCGACTTCCAGGCAACACATCAGCATCCCAGAGTTCAAACTCAAGGGCGCTCTCCACAGTGATGGGCCGGACTTTTTGCCATGAGATATTCAGTGTCAGGAACAAAAACATCAAAACTTATTCAGAGTTCTACATAAAGAAATCCTGTAGTCAAGGCCCCTGTTTAAGGAAAATCCTTATTTATTAAAACAGACTCCCTATCAAATACAAACCAGTTCCTTTTCTTTTTAAATATTTCATTGATTTTATTTATGTATTTTGTCATTATTATTTTTTATGGTGTGCTAGAGACTGAGACCAGGGCCTCACACACACAAAGCAAGTTCTCTTCTATGGAGCTATACCCTGGCCTCTCAATGTAAATAGTAAAATGCAAATGCCTACATTTTGAATAAACGTAAATACTTCTCACCAAAAGCGAATCACATGCATTTTTGGAGTAAAAGATACACCAAGAGCAGGTATATTAGAAACTAAGAACAGGCGTGCTGCCCACTCCCCCTCGCCCCTCCAGGGTCTCACCTGCTTGGAGCTGTGAACCCTCGGCACTAGGGGCGGCACACTGACCTGCTAGCGCTCGGAGTATCCAGAGCCTGCTCCCCTTACCCTGGATGCATTACAAGGTTCTGTATGCCCAGGAAAAGAATGCCGATTAAGAGATGAGAAACTAACATTTATTGAGCACTTGTGATATGCTGCCCTGTACTAGGCATTGTACATGAAGAATCTCAACAATCACTGAATCCCCTGAAGAAATTATTAGCATTCTCATTTTATAGATAAAAAAATGGAGACTCAGATTAAATGATTTGCTCAAGGTCACACTATTACACAGTGGTAGAACAAGGTCTGAGTGGGTTTTTTTGTACCTTTCTTCACGCAATGTATTTTCAGCTGGAGTTAAAGTCCCAGTTTCTCAAAATATGATGTGAAAAGACAGCATCACTGCTGATATGGGCCATAAATAACTGAACAGTTTGGTGAAGAATACTGTGTGCATCCAGGGCAATAGTTTAACAGGGGAGGGAAGGCAACCATGCTAGTTTGGACTTTTTCTCCTTTGGCCTCCTACTCGGTCACCTGGCAGGTCCCAGTGGAGCAGCCCAGTTACTCCTCGTACCTCCTTGGGAGGTTGTCTGGGGGAAATCAAAGACCAGGTCACTGCTGGCTGTACCAGTGACCCTGTTTTTCGAGTCGCGTCTGGCCAGACAATTATATACACATTTAAGAGTGCCTGGTACTGTGTTCCCCCAAGGCATACCTTCAACTTCTCAAATCCTACCTTATATTCACCTGCATTCTGCCAATCCCCACACATTCTTCTGTAATAATACAGGCAAACACTTATGGAGAGCATAAATACCAAGTTCTATTCTAAGCACTCTGCATGTAGAGTCCTCATGATCCAATGGGGTAGGTTTTACTATTTTCCTTATTTTACAGGTGGGAAGAGTGAAGCACAAAGAATTTAGGTAGCTTGTTTAAAGATATACACTAATAAATGGTAGGGCAAGCATTTGAATGGAAGTGGTCTGATTCCAGAATACATGCATACCTTCCTCACACTCTCCTTTGGGCTTCCCCACTTTCATTCAGAAACTTCTAAGAATTTAAGCTACAAACACATAAACACAAGTGTGACTCATGATTTAATACACAAGATAGTTAAGATAATTGTACTACTAATTTCTATTGGTTTATTGAAAGGAACAGTTAATGTTTAATTTTTTTTCATAATTTTTTGAGCAACTTTGCATGCTTGTATCTGGTAATCTGAACAACTACTTTGAAAATAATAATATGCAATTAACAACTATTGTTGATTTCCTATCATCTTGTTTTGAAATTCTGTATCATTTTTATTTTTTTTTAATTCTCTTTAAATTTTTTTAAAAAAGAACAGTGTTGGTGGCAAAACTATACTATTGGTGTCTGATGATTTGTTGAGGGGAACAGTTAATGCTTATAAGTTTTTTTTTTTTTTTTTTTTACTATTTTGACCAATTTTGCATGCTTGTATCTGGTAATCTGAGCAACTCATGTGACAACAATAATTTGCAGTATAACAACCAATGGTGAATTCCTACAATCCTACCTAGTGCCACTGTGTATTGTCTCTAATGTTCTTTTAAATTATTATTTTCTTATTCTCCTTAATGATTTGATCAGTCTTCTATTCTTACAACTGGTAATCTGAGCAACTTCGTTGAAGATAGCAATATGTAATATAACAATCACTGTTAATCCCCATCAACTGGTTTGAAATCCTGTATCATTTTTAATGTCCTTGCTTTGTATTGTTTATGTTTTGCTATTGTTCTTCTTTTTGTACTATTTTCTTTAAAATAAAAAAAGAACAATGTTCCTTGCTGTACTCTTTATAAAAGGGAAGGCTGGAGGCCCAAATACCTACCCACTAACAAGCCTGATCAATCAACTATGATACATTCAAAAATGGAGAAAATACCACATAGATCCTAAAGATGAGATGGATCCCTGAACTGAAAATATTTTCCAAGATATATTATTAAGTTAAAGCAAAATTTTAAAAAAAGGATAGTGCACATAGTGTGGCAAAGTATGAATATCTAAAAAAACCAGTATATTAAGCAATAATTTAGAAACACTAAATAAGAGACTGTTGATTACCTTTGGGGAGCGGGACTAAGAGTGCATGACAGAAGAAGGTCTTCTGAAAGAATCAACTCTTGGTTTGTTGAACTCTGCTGTATTTTTTCTATGTTGTTAATTTCTGAAATTTACTATTTTCTTCCTTCTTTTGTTTTTTAGCTCTAATTATTATCCCTTAATACTACAGACGGACCTTATTACTGATTTTCACACTTCTGTATATGTATACATAGATACATACATATGCATGTATTCATAGCTATGTTTCTATCTAAACATGGCTTAGACTGTATTCCATGAATTTTTGATACGTAGTATTTTCATTATCCTTCAGCTAAAATATTTTCCAATTACCAATTTTCTAGTTATTTTTTGTTACTGATTTCTAGTTTAATTCCACTATAGTCAAAAAACGTACTATATGTTTTAAATTGTTTAAAATTTACTGGGAGAGGTGCTTAATGGCTCAGAATATAGATAACTTTCAAAATGTTCTACAAATACTTTTAAAAAATATATTCTGCAGTTACTGGATGTAGGATTCTATGTTTATACATCAAAAGTTTTCTAATCATGATGTTCAAATCTTTTTATACCTGTGCTACCCAAACTACAAGCACAGAACTATAGACTCCTGAAGCAGAACCTCTAGAAATAGGGCCCAGAAATCTGTGGCATTATTATTTTTAATTAGTGCATATTAGTAATACAGAATAATGAGATTCATGTGTTCTGTTGCTCCATGTATGTAACACATTCAGTTTCCATTCCCATTGCTTCTATGTCCCCGTCCTTTTCCTTTCCTCACCTCTAAAAGTCTATCTGCTAGAAAATCTGCACTCTAACACATCTCCACATCACTCCATGTACGCTAACATTTGAGAAGCACTGTTTGTCATGTCTTTTCTCTTTTGTGTGTATGTTTGTTCAATTATAGAAAAGTGTGAAAATAGCCTAAGGTGATTTTGGATTTGCCAGTTTTTCTTTGAAATTTTACATATTATTGCTTTATGTATTTTAAGCTTACGTTATTAGTTACTGACAGAGATAGAGCTGTTAAATCATAACTTTTAATCCTTGCTGCCTGGGATATAGCTCAGTGGCACAAGCGCCTACCTGGCAAGAGCAAAGCCCTGAGTTCGATTCCTGGTACAAAAACAAACAAACAAGCATAATTTTTTAACCTCTTTAATTCTAGCAAAACTTTCTGTCTTAAAAGATTTTAAAATCTGATTATTATGTTCTTTGGAGTTTTTGTTTGTGTGTTACATTTTTACATGTTATTCTTTCTGCATCCTCATATTTTAAATGTGTCAGAAAATATAATTTTCATTTCTATATTTATTTGACTATCTTTTTCTATTAGATACTCAATACATTCACTTTAATGTGATTCCTGATATATTTTTATATACACCTATCATCTTACTAAGTTCTTTGTATTTGTCCCACTTACTATGCACTTTCTTTTCTGTTTTCTTATCTTCATGTAGATACTTATTTCAAAAATTACTCCATGTTTCCTGTTATTAGTTTGGAAGTTAGTCTTTCAGTTTTCTTTAAGTGACTACCTTAAAGAATGCACATTTTTGATTATTAAAGTTTAACACTAACTGGTATTTTTCCAGCTTTGTAAGAAAATGAAAGACCTGTGATAAGTGTTTATCCTCCTCTCACAAATTACAAGACACTATCATGTTTTTGATTGTATACATACTGTGAACAAAGTAAGACGTTAATATTGCTTTTTAAAAACCAATCATTATTTAGATTCACTTACATATTTACTCTTCTTTGCTTTTCCACTCCTTCCTGCATCTCCTACCCTCTACTTATAATCTTTTTACTTCTAGATTAAATCTCTGGTTTACAAGCATTCATATTACAAACTTTCACAGGTTAACTGTATTAGACTCACTTTGTTGGTTTATGAATAAATCCAACTTACAAACAATTCTCCCAGAATGGAACTTGTTCAGTAGTGGAGACCACTACAAAGTAGTCCTGAGCAGGACTTAAATTAACCAATTGGCTTTTCATGTTTACTTGTAAGTCTGTCCAAGGCCTAGGCCCCTTGTCTGGAGATGGGTGGTAGACTCATAGTAAGTGAACCTCCGTGAGTCACTAATCCTTCCTAAGGCCTGTAATGGCCGGAAAGCCTCAAGAATAAGACAAGATCACAGCCTGGATCCAATCTCAACTAGCAGGTATATCACTCTGGGGTGGATTAACTTAATACCTTACTTGGAGAAGTCCTCACGCGGTTCCACCCTTGAGTATTCGCTTGCCTTCTTTTGATAACTAAATAAATACAGGCCACTCAGAGAAGGTCGTGGTCTTAGCCCCAGAAGAATCACAAGTTTTATGAGAGGGTTTGATCCTCCTGGAGCCCTGAAAGCATTCCATTTGCTTTTTATTTAGCCTTCACTGGACACTTGTTCAGGAGACTGTGAACCTGATCAGCCCACAATAAGTAAGAGATATTATTAACCCAATAGTTCATAAGTTGGGGACTTACTGTATATAAACAACACCTTTCTGTATTTCCTTTGAAGAAAGAAGTGGGTCAGATTCTTTTAATTTTTTGTGAAAATGTCCTTATTTCTATTCTCAAAGGATATTTTCTGTATGTACTAAATTCTAGGCTTTTAATTCTTTTCTTTAAATTTATGTATTTATTTAATAATGGAGCCTGGACCCCAGGCCTTTGCACTGGGATGCATCCTCAGCACTCCCACATCCCTTTTTGAGAGAGGTCTCGCTAAGGTGCTAAGTTGCCCAGGCTGGGCTTGAATTTGTAATACTCCTGCCTCAGCCTTCCAAAGTGCTGTGATAATAGGCATATGCCACTACATACAGCCTTTAGTTCATTTCTGTAAAGTTTTCATTTTACTATATTATGGCTTTATTATTTGGCTAAAAAATTAGTGGTTAATCTAATTGTTGCTTTTTTGAGGTTTTTTTTTTTTTTTTGAGACAAGGTCTCAATAAGCCAGCTCTGACCTTTGGATCCTCCTGCTTCAGCTTCCCAAGTGTTGAGATTACAGGCACACACCACTACCCCCAGTTTAACTATTACTTTTTTTTGAAGGCTACTTATTTTTCCTCTGGCTGCTTTTTTTAAAAAACTGTTTGGAGTGGAATTTTTATTTATTTTGATAGAGTACTGTAATTCTTTATGAATTTAAGGCCTGAGATCTGCCAGTGGTTTTGAAAAGTTTTCATCTATTAAAGTATTGCTTCAGACTTATTTCATATTTACTTTTGGAACTAAATTATATTTTTATTAGACTTCCTTAACTGTGTCCTCTCTGTCTCTGTTGCTTGATTTTTGCATCTTACTGTGTAATCTTCACTATGACTGTTTTCTTATGACCCCCTCTTTGAGTTCATGAATGTTCCCTTCAGCTATGCTTAATCACTTTTAAAACCCATTCAGTGCATTCTTAATTTTGATATTTATATTTTTTGAGCTTTAAAATTTCTATCTGATCCTTCTAGTTTCTTGATGCAGTTTTCCATTTTGTCTTTATTTCCCCACTGGAATATATTAATCTATTTTACACTTCATGTTGGATTCCTTTATTTTCTAGATCTCTTTTAATCTATTCCTATTGTCATTTCTGTACATGCCATCAGGACGTCTTCTACGTCTTTTCCCCCAATTGTGTACCTAATGGTATATTTGCTTTGTTTACAGAAACAGCTAGGAACTTAGAATAATGTTCTTTTCTTCACAGAAAGGTTTATAATTGCTTTGTCCAGATACATATATGAATCACAGCAGTCTAATTTAAAGAATTAAGGTATTTGGAAAGCCAGTTTTCCTAGCACCATTTATTAAAGAGGCTATTTTTCTTCCAGTAAAGGAATTTGGCTCCTTTCTCAAAGATAAGGTGGCTCAGTGTGTTTGCAGCTGTTACTGCATTTTCTACTCTGAGCATTGATCCTCAGGCCTGTTTTTTGCCAGTACTATGCTGTTTTATCATGGTTGCTTTGTAGTATAATTTCAAGTTGGGGACTATGATGCTCCTTGCCTTGCCTTTGTTGCCCAGAATTACTTTTGCTATTCTAGAAATATTCACTTCTGGTTCCAAATAAAGATTAGAACTGCTCTCTCTAGTTCTGTGAGGTATGCTATTGGTATTTAGATTTGGATTGCATTAAATCTGTACAATAGTTTTAGAAGTATGCTCATTTTCACTATGGTGGTTCTTCCTATCCAAGAGCAAGGGATATCCTTCCATTTTCTGATATCCTCTTCAATCTCCTTTTTCAGAGTAGTTTTCAGTGTGCAGGTCTTTCACTTCCTTCACTGAACTGATTTCTAACTATTAAGTTTTATTTGGATGCTATTGTGAAAGATATGGTTTCCCTAATTTCTCTCTCAATGAGTTTGAACAGGAGTGGTGACAGTGGACATCCTTCTCTAGTGCCTGATTTTAGAGTGAAAGCTTTCAGTTTTTGATCATTTAGTATGATGTTGGCTACCAGTTTGTCATAAATGGCTTTAATCAGACTCAGATAAAGACCTTTGACTCCAATTTTCTGTAGGATTTTTACTGTGAACAGGTGTTGGACTTTGTGAAATGCCTTTTCTGCATCTATTGAAATAATCATGTGATTTTTGTCCTTGGTTCTGTTAATGTGGTGTATCACATTTACTGAGTTGCATATGTTGAACCATTCCTGCATCCCCACGAGGAATCCTACTTATCGAGGATTTTTCACCATATTAAGATCGGCTTTCCATATGCAGAAGATTAAAGAGCAACCTGTATCTCTCACTATGCACTATACTAAAATCAAAATGGATCAAAGATCTAAATGTTAAAACAGAGACACTAAATCTGCTGAAGAGAGAAGAGATAAAGTTCTTGAAGATGTAGGTGCTGGAAAAGGCTTTATGAACAAAACTCTGATTGCACAGGAAATATGACATAGAGGCAATAACTGGGATCTCATCACATTAAAAAGCTTTTGCACAGCAAAAGAAACAACCAACAGAGTAAAGAGACAACCCACAGAATGGAAAAAAAAATTTTATGAGCTATTCCTCAGACAAAAGACTAGTATCTAGAATATATAAAGAATTTTTAAAAAATCAAACCTCACCAAATTTAAAGATCTAATCCAAAAATGGGCATCTAAAATGAATGGATAGGGCTGGGGATATAGCTCAGTGGAATAAGCGCTTGCCTAGCAAGCGCAGGGTCCTGAGTTCGATCCCCAGTACCGCAAAATAAATAAATAAATAAAATAAAATAAAATAAATAAATAAATAAAATGAATGGATACTTCTTAGATGAAGAAATACAAACCACAAATACATGAAAAATGTTCAACATCACTGGTCATAGGAGAAATGCATATTAAAACAACACTGATATTTCACCTGATCCCAGAAACAAAGGCTATTGTCAAGAAATCAACCAACAACAAATATTGGTGAGACTTGTAGGAAAAAAGGAACCCTTCTCCCCTGTTGGTGGGAATATAATTGGTACAACCACTATGGAATTCAACATAGAGATTCCTCAAAAAAATTAAAACTAGAGGTTCCAGCTATTCCCCTTCGTGTTATCTTTCTGTAAGAGCTTTTTAAGCATCACGTCACAGTGATATATGCACACTCATGTTTAGCAGCACAATTTATAATAGCTAAATCTTGGACAGCCCAAATGCCCATTAACAGGTGAATGAATAAAGAAGATATGGTTTTTACTATTCTGCCATAAAGAAGGATAAACTCGAGATATTTCTAGGTAAATGTACGTACCTTGAGACCATACTTTTAGGTGAAATTGATCAGACACACGTGTTTAAATATCACATTGTTTCTCTAGTTTGAGAAACCAAAAAGTAAGTAAGGACCAAAATGGGTGATACATGTCGGGAAGTAGGAAGAAAACGTTCACATGGGAAGGGCAACAAGGGAGGGGAAGGGGAAGGGAAGGGAAGGAGAGGAGAGAAAGAGAATGTAGGGAGAAAAATAAAACAAAACTTTTGTAAATAGGGAGGAAAAGAAGGGTTCAAGGGAGGGGAGGGGAATGGGGGAAAAAAGGATTAAGATATGTACTGGGACAAATTTCCTATGATGAGTGTGATATTATATATATAAAAAGTATACCAATAAAGTTAATTTTAAAAAAGAACTGAGGTACTTTTGTCACTGGAAATGTAGCTCAGTGGTAGAGCATGTGCTTAGCTAGTACTAAGCCATAGGTTTGATCCCTAGTGCACACACATAAAAGAACTGAGGTTCTGTAAAGTAGAAGTGTATTTATCAGTGTCTGTTAGTCACCAACACACTCTTGCCGCTGAGATAAAGCCCCAGTAGTCTGGGGCTCCCAAACCCAAAGCATTACCACACCGAACCATCCATAACCCTATGAAGTACACACTGTTCATATACAATTACCCAAACAAGGGAAGAAGGCAGAGGCAGGCGGAATGATTTGTTAAGGCCACAGATCTAAAAGACTAAGGAGGAGCAGGATCTCAGTCCAGGCTGGTTTGAGACGTCAGAGACCACCACCTCCATTCTTATCGTCTCCCACACACTAACAGAGGGTCCAGCCTTCCCAGCCTGTCCTCCTCATCTATCTACCTTCTGCTTATGCACTTTCCTTTGCTTAGAATAGCCTTTCCTCTCAGAGTTTTATTCAACTTTCTCTGCGTTCCACACAGGTCATTTTCCTAGAAGGCTTTTCCTGATCCTATTAGACAGCAAACTCTTCCCATACTCACGACATCATGAGCATGTGTGCACGCTTTCAGGTTCCTTCCATTTTCTGTCAGAAGCATGCCTGCCCCTCCCAAGAAACCAGACATTTCCAGGGAAGAACACTACCATATTCACCTTTCCTTGCCACGGTGTCTGGTACACACTGTAGTAAGCACTAGGTATCTGCTAAGTTAGGAGAACAGCCAACAATCCTGATAAATGCTTTGGGCTGGATCAAATTAACCTACTATTGCTTATAGTTTCTACTATCAAAACCATATTCACTTTAGAAAAGTAATGTGCTCTCCACATACCTGCCAGAAGAATCAGGAAAGGAGAAAAGAGCCCAACACGAAGGGGAAGGGAAGGGTCAAGTACATGCCCAGAGAAGGCTCCTGAGTGGGCACATTACAGAATCAACAGAAGTTGGGGGCCAAGAAGATGGTGCATGAAGCAGGTTCTGATCTGGGGTCTTCACCCTTGGGCAACAGTACCAATCTTCTGCTCACTCCTCCCCACGTGTGAGCCCCAGGAGGCTGCCCTACAAAGCCCCAGGGGCAGGCCAATTGTGGGCACTGGCAGGAGACAGCGCAAAGGTGAAAAGTGAGGTCAGAGTATCTGCTCCGACTCCCTGCCTTTGCTTAGGCCTCATTCCTGCCCTTCTTCATATAGCACTTCTGACACAGGTTCTGGTAACCCTGCCTACACCTCCTAGGGCCAAGGGGGCAGGAAGAGGACATATTGCCAGTGCTATTCTTTGTGGTTCCACCACGCTCTGCCCATATTTCTATAAACAGCCGTTTATTCAGCTCTTCTCACATCATTCTGATTTGAGTGTGCCATCTGTTTTCTGTTGGGACCTGCCTTGTAGATTAGCCTCCTGGCCTGACATGTCTTCCAGAAGCAAGGCAATGAAGAGGTGAGACGCCAGGAGGAGAGGGAGCAGGAGGAAGGCCTGACAGGAATACTGATTCAGATGGAAGAGAAGAAGGCAAAAGCTGAAGGCCCACCATTCTAATGAAGATTTCTAGGTGTACAGGAAAAACAAAAAACAGTAAAGCTAACATGGACATCGCCCAACTGTAGGTATCACATCAAATGAGTGTTAAGATTCCTTCAGCAAAATCCATCCTAAAATAAACATAATATCTGACATTACTGGGAAAAGCTCTAAGACCATGCTAATCACTATCTGATTATATAAAACCACCACCGTCACCACAAATCCAAGGCTCCCCTTGCTTTCTTTAGATCTCACAGGTGCGCCCAATCCATACTACCGTCACTGCATCCTCAAAGCTCTGTTTTTACAGCCTCTTCCTTTACTCTGCGCATATGTTCAATGATGAACCCCCTCCACAAGGAAACAATGCAAGGTGCCTTTTTAAAAAACGATGTGAAAGAACTGCTTTAACAAAATAGTTGCATTTCTTTCATCAGCTTGCGCCTGGTTTGCCAACTGCACACTTACAGTAGAAATCTACTTCTGCCTCTGTCTGCTGCCAAAGTAACTGAAAAGGCCTTTATGGACAGCTGAAACAGATACTGTAATTTGATAGTTATCTTTTTTTTTCCTACTCTAATTATTATTTTAACGGGCTTCTTCTTATTTTAATAGATTTTTTTAATAAGGAAATCTTACTTACAAATTTTAATTAGCTTACTGAATATTTGCTGCTTTGGAATAAGTAGTTTAATGAGTAAGGAGACCTCAGACTACTAACTAGCCTAGAGTCTCTACTGTGGCTTAGCGGGGAAATGATGAAGCCCTAGGGATACAAGCCCAAGCCCGTGCCTCACAAACCAGGACTCCCTAGGCTGGGTCCCTGGGATGGATGAATCACACTGCCTCCTGCTGAGGGAAAAAAAAAAGTAAAATTCAGTTTTTCCCTTTGTATGAAGAACCTCTGTATAAGAACCCTCTCCCTTCTACTATTCACTTAGCTTGTAACCCTTGTCAAATCAGTCCTGAAAACTTTCATTTCCTCAACTGCAAGAGTTAGATCATAAGGTTTTCCATACTGGAGTGTCATAAAGTATGCCTTGTGTGCCACTTTAAAGGCTCTCAAATGTTAGTTGAATGAATGAATGAATGTTAATACCGTCATTTTAACCTCTTTCGTTTCAGGTTCTCATCTGCTTAAAAAAAAACTCAATCCTTTCTTTACCATATATTTCAATTATAGTAGCAATAAAGAATAAGTTAACATTTTTCATTCTAAAAACACCTAGCAGAAAAGGTAGGCCCAGAGTCATTCAAATTCAGAATTGGAATCAGGAGAACAATGGAGGTTTTTGTGGCTTAGAAACTTGAATAATCAGGCAAGTTAGCTCCATTCCAAAAAGTGAAAGCATATTAATATCCGCTCTACTAATTAAGACTATGTGACAATTTAAGTATGATTCTCAGTGCATGTGAAATAATTTTTTCTTTTGTGAATTTTCAGGCTGTTATGTAAAGGGGGAACTCCACCTTACTCAAATAAAATTGAGCCTTAAGAAATCAGAAAATCCACTTCTGCATTCAGCATGAAATTCTACTTAAGAACATATAGTGTAGTTATATTACCACAAATTAATGTAAAACTAATACAAATTACAAAATTTTCATCTACCCATTCCTATTTATATGTATTGAAACTTGAAAACCTCCTCAGTGTATTCATTTAGAATTTGCAAAAGCAAACTCCTAGTACCCCTACCCCCAAATCCTGCTTCTCCCAAACCCTTCCCTAGTGTGTTCCTCCCACTGCTCAGCCCAAAACTCTCAAGTCATTCTCTGCCTGCATCATACCCTGTGTCCACCAATCAGTAATCTCTTGTACCTGTGCTTCCCAGTCACATTTTGTCACTCTGCACTAGTATGACCATTGCTCCATCGGTTACTGCAATTGCACACTAACTGCTGTCTGCTTCTCCCACTGCCTGCCCCTCACTGCCTATTGTCAATACAGCTGCTATAGGGATACTATAGGAAAACAGGGCAGGACGTGTGACTTTCGTTTGTCCTCTTGCTCAGAGGAGAGCCCGAGTCATCCCCCTGCAGCCCAGAAAGTACCACTTGGACTATAAAGCATTCTGGTTACCCTCCTGCTTGCACCCTTGTTCCAGCCGCTTTTCTCTCACTACCAGGACCTCTGTATTTGCTTCCCTTCTGCCTGGAATGCTCCTCACCAACTGTGCACATGGCTTGTTCAAACGTAAGCACCACGAGGGCAAGTTCATTCCTGGATATGTAAACTTCTTGGTCAACTAAAAAATATATGCATTTTAAAAGCTCCATATGTCGTAAGTGTAAAGCCTAATTTTCATAGAAGTGAATGCACCCATAAAACTACCACTTAGGTCAAGAAACATTGCTTCCTCCTAGTATATTCCTCTAAAGTTAACCACTATTCTGACTTTCAAACCTAAGGTTTATTTTGCCTGTTTCTGAACTTTGTACAAATGGATTCCTGACTTCTTTAGCATTATGAATTACCTAGTTGTGATTTATTCACTCTCATTGTTGAATAACATTCCAAATATACTGCATCTATTTATCCACTTCCCTCTATGAACATTTAAATTATTTCTAGTCTCAGTTATGAATACTAAGGATATTACTGTACATGTATCTTGGGCTATACACATACACATTTCTATTGCGTACATCAAGAGTTTTGCCTGGTAATTTCAATGATGTCTCTCCCAATCCTAGCACAGTCGCTGGCACATTACAGGCACTACAAAAAGTACTTGATAGTATTTAACAACTCTGATATTTAGATTTTTTAAATTCCTTGACTTATACACGTAGGTTTATAACACATAATAATTAAATTGATTCCTGTCAGTCCACTATTTAAATTAAGGATAATACTATTAGCTGGCTGTGGTGGTGCACATCTGTAACCCAAGCACTCGGGAGGCTGATAAAAGGATCACCATGAGTTCCAGGCCAGTCTGCGCTACATAGTGAGTTCCAGGCCAGCCTGAACTACATGAGACCCGGTTTCAAACAACTACAAAAAGAGATACACTTTAACGCCACTGAGACTACTTGAGTATCCCTTCTGCTCCCTTCCCACTGGACTCTCTATCATTCTCCTTCTTATAAAAGTATTTAATCATGCATATGTCCCTGAGATACTTGATAGAAACGGAACCACACAGTATATATTCCGTAACTTGCATTTCTCAGTTCCTACAATTCATACAGGTAGCTCTAGATCACTCCTCCTTCACTGTGTATGGTGCTACAGTGGGCAACTGTTCCACAGTGTATTTTTCTATTTTACCCAATGCACAACTGCTTGTTTGGCATTTTTGGACATTTCAAACAATTTTACTATTAATGTTACCAGTGTCTTGATACACACAGGCAAGGGGAAATTTCACCATATGTGAAACTGTGGGTTGAATGGTATAGGCATGTTTGAATTTACAAGACAACACTCGAAGTCTTCCTAAGTGTCCCTAACAATTTACATTCCTACCAGCAATAGATAAGGGTTCTGCTGCTGCACAGCCTTGACAGCCCTTGTTATGGCTGCGCTTAGGATTTTTTTGCAAATTGAAGAAACACAAAATGTTATCTTACTGCGGTTATTAAATCTTGTTATTAATAAGACAGGATCTTTTCATACAACTAACTACTCAAAATATCTTGTATTTCAGCATGATTTGTATTTTAAACAATGCTTTTCCCTTTTTAAAATGGTTGACCCGTCAGGTTTGAAATGGAAAATCTGTTTTTACATCTAACCAACTTAAACAAAATGCTATCAATTTATGAGGATAGCAACTGGTATCTGTAATAGTTAAAATGATAACATCACTTCATCCACTTCAGAGGTCTAGGGGGAAGGAACTGTAGAGAAATTAACTTTTTAGACAGAAAGTACATAAACAGAGGAAACTGTCAGTAATTTAAACTGATACATAGACTGAAATTCTAGTTTGAAAGGCTGATTTAGAAGAAATGAGGTGACAGAGTTCAATTTTTAGACAGATAAACATATTTACCACCATATTACTTGTACTTTTCTTCCAGCAATTGTTAAAAATTTTCAAAACCGAACCCATACAAATCAAGTGAAAGGCCCAGGTGCAGTAGTACACACTTGTAGTCCCAGCTGCTTGGGAGGCTGAGGCAGGAAAATTACTTGAGTCTAGGAGTTTAAAACTTAGTAAGTGGGTTCCTAGCATATTTTAAAAGTGAAAATCATGTAACTCAGTATAGCCATGAGGAAAACTCTCATCATTTATTCTATAAGTGTATACTGAGTATACCCAAAGTGCTACATCCTCTAGCTAATGAAAAATCCAGAGTATAGTATTTTTGAAAATGATAATCTATATTATTCTCCAATAGTATATATATTTTAGTAGCATAAGAAACAAGAACAATGGAAGCAGAAAAACACCTTAATTTAAACTGGATCCCCTGGGGCTGGGGATATAGCTCAGTGGAATAAGCGCTTGCCTAGAAAGCGCAAGGTCCTGAGTTCGATCCCCAGTACCGCAAAATAAATAAATAAATAAATAAATAAATAAAATAAACTGGATCCCCAACATTCAAACTCTAAGTCAGAGAGCAGGATGAGTGACAGAAAATCAGACCTGGCTTCATGAACTGCTGTTTAGCATAAGCCTAATTTTTCCACTATGTGTACGGGAAATGCATGCTCCAAACAAACTCAAACGAACAACATGAATATACTTCTGACTTGGTTTTCTCCGTCTGGCCCCAGCATATTCTACTCAGTATTTCAAGAGGCAGTCAGTACTACCAGTATGTAACCTAGACACTTTTCTACAGTGTTTGTCTTTGTAAGCTGGTAATCTAAATCAATTTTATCTGTCCCACCTCAAAGTGTCCAAGAGGAATCAAGATATATAATTATTTTATAAGAGAAGGACAACAAACCTTAAGTGAAATTTTAATTATTTATAAAATAAAAGCTTGCTCTGGAGGTCCTATGAAAAACAATGCAAAAATAAAGGCAGAAAATCATCTTAAACCCAGGATTTTTTTCCCTTTAAATTACAGTAACTTAAAATATCATCTGAGATCCTCTCTAGAATTTGAAAGGGACCGTTAGGATCTGGATTTCTGATGCATAGTAGAAGTATTTGTTTGGAAAATGCTTACAACTTGGATCATGTGACTTCTAGGGAACATTTAAATATCTGCCAAAATCAGCTTCTCCTTAAGTTCCACCTCAAGAACTGGTTGATAAACTAAAACTTTTGCATCTATAAATTAATGCTGTTGAAATATCAATCTGGAAACAAAAATGTAAGTACTTGAATAAAATTATATTTTAGAGTTAATGCTAGTGATACACTGTCGCTCAGTGAGGGGGTTAGTGTGCCCCATCCCCGGCTGCCCCCACACAAATGATACCAAAATTGGAAGAGGTTGAAAATTCTCATGTAAAATGGCATAGTACCTGCATTTAACCTATATATATCCTCCTGTATATGTAGATCATCTCTATTTTACTTTTAATACCTAGTACAATGTAAATGCTATAGAAATAACTGCCATACTATGTTGTTTAGTGAGTAACAAGAAAAAAGTCTATATACACTGCATACGTGCGATTTTTCAATGCAGAGGGAAGACTCACGTGCTTTTGCTTTAAGGAAGGACAGCTGTTTGAATACTTACTCAGGTATCTTCAATCCTCAATACAAGTAACAGTCTGCCTGACAAAAGCTAAGTATATTGTTATTATTAGAAGATGTAAGCGAAGTTCTGAGCCAGAAAGGGGACAAATGAACACTAGCAAAATAGTAACTCTGACCGGCATGAATTTAATTCTTCTCTTTAATTAGGACGGGGAAAGGGCAAAGAAATTCTTGGGATCTAAACATTACAGCATGGTCACCAAAAAGGGGACTGATGAATTTCTCAAAGCTTTCATCAACTATTAAATTTCCTTTTGGCAACAAATAAACTTGCCTCTCCAGTGGCAGAATCGTAGGTTGGTCCCCTACCCACTTGGTCAGGGAAACCAGCGTTACAGTCCATCTGCTGAAGAGTGCATGTTTATGCCTTCTTTACAGAAGATTTATACTACAAGCTGAAAAGAAGGAAGACTCTTGATTCTTTGCTATGTAAGGTTTTTTTTTTAATTGAGCTTTAAAATCCTACATAAAAAGGCAGAAACATCTAACTTTATTTGTATCTTCTTTGATGAGGAAGCATTTGGATATGACATTGGACAAGGAGGGCCTGAGGCAGGAACAGGTTTCCTATTCCAGAGGCGAGCAGGACAGACCCACAGGGTCCTCTCTCACCTGGGACACTGTGATGCTGCATTTCTTGGCCAGCTCCTCTTTGGCTTCTTCACTGGGGTAGGGGTTGCTGAGGTGTGAGTAAAAATATTCATTCAAGATTTCTGTGGCCTGTTTACTGAAGTTACGTCTTTTCCGTCTATGACAAGAGTGGGAAAAAAGAACTGCAGTTACATTCAGTATTAACAGAAAAAGAGGACAGATTACTTAGGATAGTAAAAAGTAGACTTCTACTTCTAAACATTGCTAGGGTCTACTTTATCACTATGATATGTAGGTTATGCTCTGGGCAATCCAACTTATTTTAAGATGTAGGATCGCTAAGAAAAATATTAGAATGTGAAGCATAATTAATTTTATTCAACAAATATTTACTAAGGACCTAATGTGCTCTAAATATACAATGAAGAGGGGCTAGGGATATAGCTCAGTGGCACAGCACCTGCCTGGCAAGTTGAAAGTTCTGAGCTCAATTCCCAGTACCCCCCACCTCGAAAAAAAGTATAGACTGAAGATCCACAGGGAGCAAAACAAATAAGGTCCAATTAGCTTACAGGCAACTGGAGGGTGGGGAGAGAATTAGAAAGACGAAAGAAGACACCAAGGGTCACCGGAATCAATAGTGGTGGCGATATCAAATATCATGAAGGAAAAGTATGAGGAGTTTAGCTGAGAAATGTAACATAGGCTATGGAGACAACTAAAATTTCCCTGAAGAGTGACATTTAATCTGAGATCTACAAATGTATGGAAGTCAACAAAGACTACAGGGGAAAAGGACTGGGCAAAGGAAATGATCCTGAAACAGCAAAGAACTTTGTAAGTCTGATGAGCTTGTGGAGGTGGGAGCACAGAGAAAAGCACAAAATGTGTGACCTGGATCTGGGAGAATGGGAAGAGCCAGATTACAGAGACTTAGGAAATGCCATAAGAATTTTTTACTTAATCTATGTGCAATAAGTACATATTAAAGAGTTTAAGTTTTCATGTTTTTAAAGGATCATTCTAACTCCTGAGAATAGTTGGAGGAAGACACAGGAGGAAATGCAAAGACCATTTAAGGAGATGGCTATACCGGTGAAGTTGAAGGTATCAGTAACTTGGCATAGGAAGAGTACCACAGAAATAAGGGTCATGATGTACTTGAAGGGGAAAGCGGTGAGACTCGATGATGGATTGGAGAGGGGCAGAGGGTGAGGGGGACTGTGAAAGGAAAAATATACAGATAGCAGGAAAACTTTCTGGACTTTTTCTGTTTAAGCAATCACATGAATTTAGTATAATTTGTTCATAAGGAAAAAACTTGAAGAGAAAAATTTTTTTATTTTGGTGGCAGGGGGTGGTAACATCTCATAAGATCAAGTATTTACTGACAACATTTCAAATAGCAAAAAATGCCATTTCTATTTGGTTTTTGTTATTAACATTTTAAAGAATTCCTATGTGAAAATTAGAGTCTGCCAGGCTTTACTTTATATTAGATACTCCAATAACTGATTATCTTAATACTTTCTTCTAAAGAATCTTAAAGTCTTCTCAACTGTGATCTCCTTTACTCAGAAAAGATAGCTAGGAAGGTGTGTACTATGTGAGACCCCTCTAATCACACGATGTCACTAACTTGGCAGGTTAAGTATGCAATCGTGTTTAAACACTCAGGGAGAATCAAAAGACCAAGAAATCTAGGTCTGATCAAAACATCTCGGGTTTCAGTCCTGAAATTTCTTAATTTCAATAATTTTTTGGAAGGTAAAACCAATGTTTCCCAGGAGATGAAGATGAGATTGAAGATCTATTTGAGGATTAAAATCAACAGGATCTGATGATGAATTGGGTGGAGAAGGTGAGGAAGGAAGAGAGAAAGATAAGAAACACACTAAGAATAGCAATTAGAATTTTTGCAGGAGTCATGTGTGGCTTAAAAAGAAAGATAAGGATCTGTGGGAGGTAGGAGCACATAGAAGAGGCAAACTCTGCTGTGGAGGTAGTGGGCAAGCAGGGTGGGAAAGGCCTACAATAGATGCTCAATGCATCAAACGTTCAGACATTTCCTGGCCAGCAGAGATGATGTACTAAGTCCACACAGTAATGACTTGCTCATAAAAATCTAGGTTTTTGCATATTATGAAAAACTGGATGATCAGCCATGCCAAGCCCACAGTGGCAGAAGGCAGCTGCGAACACTAAAGTCTGCACGACGGCTTAGACCCATGCCTGTCCACTCTCACCCTCACTGCATCCCACTCTGGCCACTCCACTCAGTTCCATTCTCTACGTGTGTGACTTTGTGACTCCATATCCACAATCAAGAACCAACCAACACGGTTGCGTAGGTGGGGACAGATGACAAAAGGGCACTGTTTGAGAATTACGGACACGGGAACGGGGGAATGAGAAGAAACCTACCTCAAAAAGCAAAGAAGTGTGGCTTACATACATTTTGCCCAGAGTAACTTTCAACAAACATCAAAAAACCTCAGAAAATAAATTTATGAGCAGAACAGAAGACTGCATGAGATATTCTAGCTGAGTCCAAATTAAAGCACTTCTACTGAAAGAGGGGAGGGGATCTACAAAAATTTATTCTTGAATGGTTTACTCTGGTACACGCTTTGGTTTGTCCAATTATCAAGAAAATATGAGTGTGGCCTTCCAGAAAAGCAAAGTGAGCAAGGGAGTCACATTATCAGAGAAGCATGTTTGCCTACAGCAGAACAACCTTGTCTTTCCACAGCAGACAGCTTGCTAAGAGGCACTACAAAAATACATGGAACTGCAGTTCAGCTATTTGCATGCACTTGAAGTCATAGGAGAGAATATGGGCTTATAATTTATTTATTTTTTTAGAAAAACATCCTGTAGGAAATGCCCGTTAAGTGTCTCCCCTCAGTTTCACTTCCCCCAGGGTTCACCACACTCTAAACGGCTGTGCCTCAGGCCAGTGTGCAGTGGCGCATCAGTCCCAGGGCCAGGTCCCATCAGCATCACGATGTTACTAACAGCAGTCTCCATGGGAGAAGGGACTGCGCTCCACGCTCTGCCACTCCCTCGTTCTGGCTCTGCTCACTCTAGCCCTGTAACATACTTTTTCTTCACAGGAAAAAAATAAATCATTTAGGTATCTACATTATGAATGCAGTTATGTAAAAAATAGGCAAGTGTGGCGACAAGAGTAGGAGAGCATCAGCAGAAGCAAGGACAGCAATTGTGTCGGGCGGGATCCCTTCCTTTCAGATGTACTTTTTAGTATCTTTGTTACATAATGCTTTTTATTAACAAATTTGACAAGTTCAAAAATGTTTTTATTTTGTTTTCTGATACTACTTCCTTAACTCTGATTTCAGCTGTTAAACTATTAGGTGGAAATATACATTTATATGGCAAAGGGGATACAGGTTTTTGCTTAACTAGGAAAACGGTATATAAATACGTGGCAAATGTGCCCTATTTGGCTGAAGAAAGAATACTGGCATGAAGACTGTTCCACACTTTCTTTTCTAATAGAAAAACTACCTTCTTTTCTTTAATATTGAGAGATTTGGATGAAAATGATTACTTCTGTCACATTGGAAGGAGGAAAAAGAAACAAGAGAAACTCCTTTCCAAAAATCGATGATTGAGCCAGGCATGGTGGCGCATGCCTATAATCCCAGCACTCAGGAGGCTGAGGCAGGAGGATCATTGTGAGTTCAAGCCCAGCCTGGGCTACAAAGTGAGCCCAAGCCTAGCCTGGACTGATAGTAAGGCCCTGTCTCAAAAAAGACCCCCACAAAAAGATTGATTAGCCTTAACAATGCCAAGAGGCATTCCTACAGTTCTCATCTATATTAAGACTTGAACACATCTTCTGTGTCACTCAGTGGATCACCATATACAATCATGACTGTGAATAATATATTACCTTACTCCTGTGAAACTTGGTGAAAACACGGTAATTTACATCCTTACAGAAGAAACTGTTAGGCTTTCTTACTTGATCTTACAGAGTTTAAGGCTTTGTGATAACTGCTATTCATGAAAACATCATTTCTTCTTAGGAGTATCCATATCTCTAGGTATTTCATACACTCAGCACTAGCATAAACATTAAAAAGTTCTTAGAAAACAAACCCTTGCTAAGAGTTTCATGCAGAAAATTATATTTTAAAGTACTTTCTTAGCATCAAAATGGAAAGGCTACCTATTTTTCAAGTTCTTAGGAGCAGTACTAATCCTATCGCTTCCTGACTACATGACCACTCCCAGACAGGTGGCCTAACAACACCAAGCCCATGAGGTGGACCATCTGTCCATTGTAGAGAAGAGCTCTTAGAGCCAAATTATGCAGTCTAAAAGTAGCTGGTCAGTTTTATAGAAAATAACAGATAAGGTGTGAAGAAGGGAACCATGCAATAGATATTGGCCTCACATACCTGGCATCAAGGAACCTTGATCTTAAAATCATAACTGCTTCACAAGTGCTTTGTTTGAGCTGCATCTGAATGGAACTAAATTTTCGATGGATGATGCCCACCATTCTTTCAATCTCTTTTGGGGAAATGGGACGTGTTCTACTCTGTTCTCGGAGAAGGTTCATCACATGTGTAGTGAATTCATTACACGCCTGCAACAGGAAAAAAAAATCAATTCTTAGGACGCTGGTATTTTATATTATCACACCTAAACATTACATTAACTCATCTGAATTTCTGCCTCATTTGCAATTGCCAATGGCATTATGAAGTGAGTAGGGTAAAACGAAAACAGAGATACTTAGAAAATACAGGTGGGTATAGTTAGATGGGCCCACAAGAGCTGTGAAGCTGTGAGCAGTCAAGCACGTAAGAGACAAGTAACAGTCAACAACCGCCCTTCCCACCCGGTCTTACTCCAGCTCCAAAATAAGTTTTCACATTGGAAGATGCTTGATTCTGTCTCCTATATATAGATGTGTGTTAAATGTTACTATTAAGTGCCCTATGTTTTCTCTGGGGCTTTACGTTTAGTCAACAAATGTCTCCTGCAGGATTACAAAGTTCAAACCCTTTCAAGTATTATAAAAGACACAGACATGAGCAAGATGTAGAATTGGCCTTCAGTGAGATAAAACATAAAAAACTAATTCTCATACGAGACAGTGCAGTCTAACAAGAAGAGAGTGGAAGTACTTCACAAGTTCCAAGGAGGGAGTACTTTTAGCTGGAGGCTTCAAAACAGAAGTGATGTTTGGGCTTTAAAGAATGGGTAGGATTTTTGAAAGACAGACAAAGATCGAAGCCAGAAGAAACTCTAGCACAAGAAAAATCCTGCAAATAATGGTACAGAAAGCAAGTTCAGAGAATGGAATAGAAAGAATGTCTAGAGAAAAATAGGAGATTCAGAGTTTTTCTGGTTTGGTATTGGAGACTGAGCTTGGGGCTTCACACATGCTAAGCCTAAGTCCTACTACTGAGCTCCCCTGGCCCTAGCCAGGGATTCAGGTTTGAATCAGCACATTCATAGGGCCTCATATGTCAAATATTCCAACTGACATAGAGTAATTTAGCTGTACTGCATGCCTTAGTGGATAAATGCCATTCCTGTAAAGCAGCTCAGCTCTTCAGAGGAGGAGCAGCAGAAAAATAAGAATAAGACACAGGTTTCAAACTTTTTAGCTAACAATCCTCAGACCCTACCTCTTTCGGTTTAGCTATGTTCTTTTAGATACAAAAAACTGTGAAGGGCTGAGGAAATAGCTCAGCAGCACAGCACCTGCCTGGCAAGTGCAAGGTCCTAAGATTGACTCCCAGTACCAAAAAAAAACACCCAACCTGTGGAGCTGGGCCTACACTGAAATTCAGTACTTCCTTGGTAAATAAAGCATCAGTCTATTCCTGAATAAAAAGAACATCCAGTATTTTCATTAAAAAGGCAGGATAGGAGCTTCTGCATCTTACTTCACAAATGCCCCTGGTGGAAAAAGCAGAGAGAATGACCACTCACCAAGGCAAGACGCATTTTAGAGCTGTAATAATGTCCACTTTCCTATAGACAGCCTGAACACTGCCCATATGTAGCACATGACAGTTTTTGTAACTGCTCATTAGAGAACTACCCTTTCAAGTACACTGACTGTTTCACTTACTTTAAGCTTTTATAGGGCTTCCCTACAAATATTTCTAAGATGAAGTAAAATGAATCTTGCTTACCAGTTATTTATATTTTTTAAAGTATTTTTTATTTTAAAAATTACAAATTCCTTGTGAGTAGCAACCCTATGTTATATTTATGGGACTCTTCAGAGTATAGAACAGTGAGTGTAATACACACAATAGGTACCTGATAAACATCTACAAATTGGTGGACTTTTACACTACAATTCAAGAGAAAGGGTAAAGTTGGCTTACTGGTAAATACATAACCCTTGAACCACTCTTATGAAGGGTTCTTAATCTGCAGTCTATGGACACTTCTGGGATGTCTGTGACCCTCTGAAATCTTATGCAAGTTATCTGCACATGTGTATTTTGAGCAATGAGTCTGAGTTTTTTGTTTTCTTCTCAGATTCTCAGCCTTATAGTTAAAAAAGGTTAGCAATTATTTTCTCAGGTTATGATACAGAAAAAATATTAAGGAATTCTGTAGACTAAAACCAGAAGTTCTTCTATAAGGAAACCAAAATCTTCAAAAGTAAATTTAAGATTTTTGCCACCACATAATGACACACGGTCACAAACCCCCACCTAACACAGGCATGCACACTCCCCACTACCCTGGCTTCAAACACACTTATCTCACTGGTCCTGCCTCTTTCTCAAGTAGTTATAAAAGTTTTCTTTCATGAATGTCTTCTCATGGCTGCCTCAATGTCTTGAATTGATTCATTTTCTGTGGTATATAGTACATACAAAAAAAAAAATTATGATGCCCTCATCAACCTTACCCAAAGAACCTAGCACTGTATGTACCACTTCTGGCTCTTCCCCAAAGTCAAAATGACTATGAAAGGTAAATGTCTTGAATAAATTCAGGACAGTAAGGCAGCTGCGAAACAAGGAGGACCTCCAGAACTGCTTTAGAGAGGTGCAGGAATGATGTGGTGAGAGTGTTCAAAGCGAGGGAAAGTATTCTGAGGGGGATTCATGGCAACGTGTTTTTACTGTAATAAAGTTTTCAATATTCACCATATTTTTATCATGCCTTATAAATTTGAAACCAAGTAATTTGACAACCTTAGATTTCATCATCAGTAAAATGAAGAAAATTGAACTGGAACCGTTTCTCCAAAATAGGATTAGTGAATGCTGTAGTTGCATAGCTGGGGCAATAGAATGTTAACAGATGGTACAAAAATATAGTATATGTTTGGGAACTGCAAGGTGAAGTAAATTTTGTTTTTTATTTTTTTGCAAGACTTCGCATCTTATGCCAATATGCATAATAAATCTTTAAGGAGAAATAGTGCATCTAACTTTACCCACATATGGACACAAACCTCTCTTCTCAGCTGGGTGTGAGGCCGTATACCTGAAAAGCTGAGACAGAATTCCAACTTCAATCCCAGCCCAGGAAATTTAGTGGCTTAGCAAGAGCTTATCTCAATATTTTAAAGACTAGCAATGTAGCTAAGTATAAAGGCCTTGGGTTCAATCCTCAGCACAGCAAAAACAGAACCATCCCCCAAAACTCTAATTTCTGGAGCAGTGCTGTACAACAGAAATGTATAGTGAGCCACATACAAAATTTTTATGATTCTCAAGGAGCCAGTATTTCAAAATTCAGGTGAAATTAATTTTTAACAATATATTTAATTTAACCCAAATGCATGAAAAACAAAAATTATTGATGTATCCACATTCTTTGTGTGTTTCTTAAAATCCAGTGTGCATTTTGCATTTACACCATGTCTCAATTGAGACTAGGCTGACTTCAAGTTCTCAGTAGCTACATGTGGTTACCAGTTCATATATGGTACTGCACAACTCTATAGCATCTTGTGGACAATACCCTAAAAAAACTTTGGAAAATACCATACTAGGTGAATATATATACCGCCACTCATTCAGATAACCATACTTTATAATGTCCTTGGTGAAGCATTACAAGTTATCTCTCATTACGCCGCAGCCCTCGAGTATGTACTGTATTTAATATATGTGTGACAAAACGGGAAGCACAGAGAAAGAACGTCCACTGTGTGTAACAGAGCAGCTGCCTTGAGGAAAGCCATTTGCATGGTTACATTCTGAGCTGAAGTCACTTTTTTTACACAGAATGCCATTTTTATTTGAACACAAAACAGATAAATTATGATTATTTGGTTGGGGATTTGGCAGATGTTTTGTCAAAAAGGAACCAAGTGAGCTTGTCATGTCAAGGAAAATAGCTGGCAAAATTTATGTCAATGATAAAATTTGACTTTTCAAATGGAAATTAGAATTTTGGAAACCTGTATCATATTGTGAGTGTGAGTTTCCACATAGATTTTTTTCACCAGTTCAATGTTGAGAGTAATAAATATATTTTGATTCTGTATGATGAAATGTGTTAACATTGGAAGACATGCCTTGGTGAACCAATGGTTTTCAAATGATCAATGTATCATGTTAAAAATATATGCATGGGCAGAAAATGTACTCAAAGTACAGACTAGACCATTGGGTTCTAAAGGAACAGTTAGAACCATATCACTTCTTTGATATTGTTTCAGAATTCACCTTCCTACTATGCTTTACAAAACTACAATTTGTCAAACTTTGGTATGATATCAAAAAAGAATTCTCACAATTATCAGAAAAAGCTATCAATATAGCCTTCTCTTTTCCAATGATGTATCAGTGTGCAGCCAGATGTTCCTCATGTACTTTAACCATATGACAACAGATTGAATGCCAAACCAGATATGAGAATCAAGCTGACTTCTATTATGCCTAACATTAAAAAGTTTGCAAAAATACAAAGTAACGGCATTCTCACACCTTCAGATATCTTTTTGAAAAATAATTGTTTCAGTCATTTGAGAAGTATTGGCTTACTATTATCTTTAAATTAACTAATAAATACATTTAATTTTTTTAGATTTAATTTTTTTACATAATGATAGATATAATCCACCAAGCAAAAGCTCTTTGGGGAAGTCTCCTATAGTTTTTAAAAGTCTGACTCTTACGACTGAAAAATGTAAGTACTGCTGTACTAAAGTATTTCTAATTTGTACATGTAACTTTGCTAATTCTTGCTAATCTAGTCATAATATACATGTGATAAGTTATATGTCCTAGTAAATAATTCAAGATTCCTATATGAATGATACCTGGGATGTTAGCTCTCTTTAATTTTTGTCTGGCTTACTTTCAAGCCTATGGTTTCTAAGAAGCATTCCAAGGGTCATATAAGAAAAAAGCGTTAAAAGGAAAAAGTTTGTGCATCTGAAAAAACTTGTAATTTCCTAAAACATTTGCTGAATGTCTCACAACTTATTAAGTGAAGCCATCTATGAATGCAAATGCTGATTAGTAATTTGGCAATAGCCCAACGTTCAGAAAATTCACATAGCTTTTCTTTAAACCAGTAGTTCATACATGATTAATTAGAACATCTCATTTATGTAGTGTGCACTTTAGCTCATTACTCTAAGTAAAATTCGTTAAGTATTTACATTTAGATAATTAAAATCTGGGTACACCCTTAAGAAAGATGCATACACTTTAGGCAAAGTGATTTTTTTCCTTTCTACCACTGAAAGTAAATTACAGCCTCATTCACAGCATCAGCTGTACCAGTTTCAGAGCAGAGTATGGCACTGCCTCACCTCCTACTCAATAGGAGGTATATATTTTATAAACATATAAATGTAGAAACAATCAAATAATTGCAGTGTCATTTGGAAGATATTAGCAATGATTTACACTACAAAATTCTACTTGAAACATCTATTATATCCTCCAAGATTATATTATTAAATAGATGTTTGGTGACATTTGCCATTATTTTATTGCTTTTCTAGATGGAACTGCTTTCTGGTCAATGTCCTTAATATAAATACAGGTACTGTACACCTTGGTTAACTACAGTATTTGGGAAATTTCTTAAATATCCTGTTGAAAGTATCATAGAAACCACTTTTTAATTCGGCTATTGAAAACAGGATGCATTTTTGTTTTGAAACATTACAATAACGGTTTATATGAAGCATGGACGGCTTCATCTGGTAAAATACTTCCCATCGGCTGTTAACATGAGACCGCCGCCTTGCTCTTTGCTCCTTTCCCCTTAAAACATTGAAATCAAGTAGTAAGTGAGCACTTGAAATGCTTGGATTCTGGAAGAATGCAGTAGTGGAAATTTTTGACCAATAAAACTGTCCTCTCTTCAGTTCTGTATGCTTTACACACAAAACACTGTATTTCACTCTGGTGCTTTTTTTCAGTTGCAGATTCAAGATTCAACCTTATCTTACATTTACAAGCTGGAATGTAAAAGTGTAAAATCAGACAGTGGGAAAGTACTGATAATAGAGAAGTTTTAAATGATTCAGTGATTGATTCTAAAAACTTCATAGGTCTTTATAACCATTTAGAGAAGCTGATTGTACATGGGATCACAAGACTTTCCATTTTAAAATCTACTTGTGACAACAAAGAATAAATCTCTTTTAAAAGTGTAAGCCCTCCCATGTGTAGTGATCTAGGCCTATAGTCCCAGCTACTCAAAAACCTGACGCAGGAGAATCATCTGAGCCCACGAGTTTAAAACTCACCTGGGAAGCACAACGAGACCCCTATATCAAAAAGTGAAACAATAAAAATATACATGTGCCTCAAATTTGCAACCATTTTCTAGATGTCTTTATAACCTCACAAGTAACTCTAACCTAATATAGACCTTGTATTTATTGCTTATTAAATCAATAAATTCTTGTTTTGGTATAAAAGTCAACATTTAATGATTCTATCTAAGCCAGTGTAATAAGACTAACATGCCTAAGAAGTAGCCATAAAGGTGAAATATCAGTTGTACCTCAACAGTTGCTACCTAATCACTTGGTTTAAGATCCCATCTCATGAGGGTTTCATAAGGATTTTATTATATACTTTAAATTCTTTGCAAAGAGTCTAGAACATAATGCTCAATGAATGGCAGCTGTTTTTGAGAATGAAAATGGCAATTTTATAGAATTTGTATTTTTATATGTTTCATCATTCTATAATCAAGTCCCTACTCTCGTAACCTAATATAGGTCTATCTTTTCACTGCCTCAATAAATACGAACATTGCTTTCAAAGAAGTTGAAAATGAGTATTCAAGTATAAAACCATTCATTTTACTAATAAAGTTCATGGTGACAAATATAATTGGGTCAAAAGCTACTAAAACAGTAATTTGGAAGAGGAAACGTATGTGGGGGGAAAATACTCAAAAACTCCTTCCAGCCAAGGAAGAGCCGTGGAATGAAAGCCAACAAGAAGTAAAATTCTGACCTTGAAGCAAGGAGTGACAAGGAACATGAAACATAAACTTTACACCAGATGGAATCCTTTGTCTACCCTGCTTAACTAGTAAGAACAGCAAAATGGAATTAGGCATTTGTGGGTTGCACAATCTCTACTATGATAACACCAGCATTTTTTAACCTAGTATAATAAAATTGCTTTACAAACAAAAGCAATTTTCCAAGCAAATGTAAGCACATAATGGGGAGATCCTCAAAAAGTACAGATAAGGCTTCACTGTGGTTTACGTATTTTTCTCATTCTCCCGCCGTTCCTCTGTAATCTCTAACTCTTACATTCTTTGCACAGTCTTTTGCTACCTGATTGGTCTAGAGCACATTCAGTATATATGCTCAGTTCCTGTGCTTTGCTGAACTTGGGATAAATTCAAAAGACATCTATGAACTCAGAGAGCAGGTTCCCAGATGCTTGGGAAGGGTTGGGACCCCTACAACACTTTTGCCTTCAGCAAAAATGTATTTCAATATAATTATAGTAGATAGCTTTCAATATGTCATCTCTATTATAGCTGCTGTAAATTATAAAGTGAATTGCCCGTATACAAGTATTTCTTCTGATACAAGCAAAGAGCTGCACAGAGCATGATATATCTTATCCTTTTTAACAGAGAAGAAATGTTGCAGTTGAATTTCAGTTTTAAAAACTAGTGTGCCCATTTCCTTTTGGTAGGGGTGGAGAAAGGAAAAAATAGCCTTCAATTCTTAAAAACAAGGCTTTCTAAATCCCTTGCTTAAGTTCATTAGGAATTTACCTATCCTAACAGTTGGGTCTTCAATCATAAAAATATTTAAAAGGTACAGTAAAGATACTTTTCAAAACTTTGTAGCTAATCAACAAGAAGAGAAGGAACCAGGCTTGCCTCTCAGCTAGAGGAACACAACATACCCAAGACAGCTGCAAGCTTTGCAAAATTGTCATATTCCTCCTTACTGCTAAGTGTCGGAATTAATAAGAACAAAGAAAAAATAGTTTTGTTTCCCTTTGGATGGTAGTAATGCTCAAGAATCTTACTCTAATATATATTCCATGACTAATACTCCAAAAGCATTCACAAGTGAATTTAGATAGTTAACCATTAAGAATCATTAAATTTGAGCTCATATAATGGAAACATATAATCAGAATGATCAAAAGTTCAACAAATACAATTTTCTAGGGGAAAAAAGACGTTTATAAAGAGAATACCATTTTGCACACACACACACATACAACTCAGCCTTGCCACTTGGATATAATTTCACTCAAATTGTAGGGTCCAGTCTGTTTAGCTTTGTACGTATGGCAGGGTTTACAAGGTATTTCCGTTTACTGCAGTGGTGGTATTTGTTAATTTTATGGCAATTGAAATCTAAACAGGCTTCAGATACATGTTCATTATAGTTTCATTACAAAAAACAGCTAAATGAAAAACTAAAATTCCTATGTAGTTTTTCTTTTAGTAAAACTCAGTGCAATTTTATAATGTACGTTCGACTTACTGATATACCTTCTGTCACTCAGAATACCCAGGATCACTTTTACAAAGAAAAAATAATATTTTGGAAAAAAATTAAAGTGTTTTTGAATGTGTTTTGGTTCCATTTCAAATATAATCCACTATGGGCAGATCCAATAAAGCCAGAACATACTTGAACTGTTTCCCAGCCCTACATGGGCAGCTGCAAAATCCAGTGGTAAAGGGCGGCCTGCTGTCAGAAACTGACCTCAATGCCTGACTCTGACACTAACTAATAAGTGGTATTGGACAAATCACTTAACGTGTGAGTCTATAAAATGAAAATTAGAATATTACCTATTTTAGAAATGCTATCCCTTTACTTCATGAAGCCCTGTTTAGCCTTTCTAGTAACATTACAGTATACCCCTGAAAGGTCATGTGTTCTCATACCGTAAAGAATTGAAAGGAAAACTGCTCTGCTTTGTGGCAAAAATCATCAAACCTAATAACTTAGGAGAACCACAGAAAGAAGAGCTATAAAAGCCAGGCCCAATAACAAGAGAATTAAATGCTGCCCCATGATTTCAGAACCTATGAAAAAAAGTTTGTAAAAAATAAAATCTTGCTAATTCTGCCAACTAATCATACAATATCTATTTGTCCATAATATTGCATAAACTTTTATATTTTTTTTGCTTCTGAAAATATTTAAAAATGAGAAAGAAAATATACATTAAGTGGTTATTAGGCTACTGACTATATCTAGAAATTAGATTCATGATTTTTGCATTTATTTCCCAATTTCATATTTAATACAAAAACATACACAAAAAGCTTAACTGATACAGAACCTGTGTATTAAATATGTGTATTTTTAAAGCATAAAAACAAAAGCAAAGCAAACAAAAGACTTACCCTGTCCGCCCTAAAACTCCTGGTTATTTGCTTCTAGTATTAGCTGAGGTTAGGGTCACCAAACATCTCAGGGGGATCTTTTAGGGTATTCCTGAAACAATGAGGCTCACGTCCCTGCCGCTCACTGAGGCCAGCCAGCTGTGCCCAACTCCCGAAGGGTAATGCAGAGAAAGGAGTAAGGCAGGTGTGAAGAAACATGGCTGGGGTAATAAGAAACCACCTTAATTCTTTAGCCAAAAAGTGGGTCATTTGCCCCTAGTATTATACTGCACATATTGCCAGGCAAGGTGAATGGTGGTATTCACCTAGTATAGATATATTTAACATAAAGTTATGCAATTAGAATTATACTACAAACTAGAACCATTTTCTACTGTTTATGCTCAAGGCAACTTTTTCAACCATGACTTATTTTGTTTACATTCAATTATTCATATGTCAAATAAGAAAGCTAGATTTTCTCATATATGTGTATATGATAATTTTTCCAAAATTCTTATTTGCACATTTTCCACCAAAATTTATTCCTACAAATGAAATAAACTTTTAGATCCTACAAAGACTCTATTTGGAAAAATAGAAAACATTTAATAGTATTAACTTACATTTCATGTTAAGATCTACATAAATCTTTTTTCTCTCTCTCAAAACACACTAACCCCTGGGATAGAATTCAGCATTCAAAACGATCATATCCAGAGTACAAGAGAAGGCAATGGAGGCTGGGAAAGAAATGTAATACGAGTGGAACTATTTAGGAAATTTACAAGAAAATCCAGTATTAAAACTGATCACGGGTTGCTAGGGAATAGTGAAGAAAGAGAGATGGAGGGCAAGAGAGGGGCGTATAACACCAGAGGGTCTTTGGGACAAGGAAAATATTCCGTATGATCCTATTAGGTTGTACAATTGGCCAAATCCGTAAAATCCACATCATTAAGAGTGAACACTAATGTAAGCTATGGGCTTTGGGCAATGACATGTCAATGGAGATCCATCAACTCTAATAAATGCACCACTCCAGTGGGCGATGCTGATAATGGGTAAGGCTATGCATATGATATAGATACATCTGTACTTTTCTCAGTTTCACTGTGAACCTAAAACTGCTCTAAACACAAAAAGTCTTTTAAAAAACTCAAGACCCTAAGTTAACACCACAGTAAATGAACTATAAGAAGTAACTGCCCATATAGTAAAGTATTTACAAGTGAAATTATACCATGACTACAACTTGCTTTTAAATTTTCCATCAGAAAGTCTAGGGAAGAAACAGACAAAATAAAATTTTGTCTAAAATGAAATGTTATTTTTGGTTGAATCCTATGAAATTATCAATATTCAACTTTCTTGTTTCTGAGGCATGGTATTCCTATGTTATGCTGACCAGGCAACTTGGAACCCCTGGCTTCAAGTGCTATTGCTGTGTCAGTCCCCAAGTAACCATTACTACAGACGTCTACCACTGTGCCCAATTTCCCAATCCGTCTGACCCCAAAACTTGGTAATTTCATAGGATTCAACCCAACACTATTTCTTTATTTTTGTGTAGGTTTAAAAGTTTCCATTAGAATAGTTTTCAAATTATCTTCAAATGAAAATTCCACCAAATGAGAATTCCTGAAACTCAGAAGCCTTTCAGGTTTAAACTAACAATATGCTTAAAGTGAACCACCATTTTACCTTACTAGGTTGCCCCTAGAATCCACTTATTCTCCATATTTTAGTATCTCTGAAGTTTGGAAGCATGTTGTAGTCAGTAGGACATTAGAGTTAGATTAGCAGGGCTGACGTGTTTCTTGGTGGCACATACAGCTTAAACACAAAGATACCTTAGATTTCATGAAGCACAGTTAATAAAATTGCTGAGAACAGGATTTTTAATCCTTAATTTCTTTGTAATCACAGTTAGCTCCCTTTCCTATACAGAAGTCTGGAAAAATCTGTAAGAATGAATTCCTAGGAGGGTTCTAGAGCTTACAGAATAGGAGATAAAAGCTCGCTATGCAATGTCTCCCACCAGCACATAAATGTAATTATACAGTGCTCTGAAGGTCGCCAAGCATGTAGCAAGCCTAAGGGCTTGGGGAAAGATGACTGCAGACATGATAGTAAGGGCTTGTGTATGTGAAGAATAAAACTAAAACACGTAGGTGGGATAAGATAGGGTTAGCATCACCTCCGAAATCTCGACAGGTCTCCATTCCATGACTCCAACAACCCCCTTGGATCATGGCACTGCCTTTTATACTTTGCTCTTCGTGTTAACCCTACCCCTCACAGCCCTCAGAATTGTACGCACTGTCTACTAGAAGAGCAATAGAGGGTTTGTGCAGGACTATGAGAGTGGCGGCTGCTGACCTGTTCATATTTCTCCAGTTCTGTGTGATAGATTTGTCTGATCTGGGTCAATTTGGCTCTGTAATCTGAGTGTTCAATAGAGTTATCTGAAGAACCTCCAGAGGCTGCCGCGGCTGCAGCTGCTGCCGCCGATCCCCCACCTTTCTCAGGACCTGAAACCCCTTCTGCCAAAAGCATATTGTCCAGTCTCATTAGCTGGGGATCGGGAGGGTCTTCCTCCTGGGCTCCTCTGATGCTGAGACCTTCAAGGAAAAGAGAGACAGAGAAGAAGCGAGAAACAGAGGACAAACAGTGTGAGTATTTTGTTTATTTGAGAAAATGATCAAACAACATCAGTGTACTACAATTCATGCTGAGAACTTCATTGCTCACATTTGATCAATATGTATAAGTATGAAAATTACTTTCAAAATAATATTGACATGCATTCTAGAATTTCTAATATTCTCCAAATTATCTCATATTGGATTCTTAGGAAAAAGTAACCCTGACTTCTTAGAATAAGCTAATAATACAAGCTTGTTAGATTTAGATGATTTAACCATAAAATAGAAAGGGGGAATATTTCAGAGATATAAAAATACATTCAAGAGGTGGTTATACTGTCTCTGTACAATTGGAAAAACATAATTAAAATTCTCATAAATTAAGCCACAACCTATATCCAAAAATTTAAAAATAAACAGGATTAGATGGTTTTCTCAATCATGTAATTTCAGAAGAAAATGCATAAAATGAGGCAACTAGCTACAGTTACTATATATTTAAGGAACTGTCAGCAAACTGTAAAATCAGAACAATAAATACAGTATTAAAAATATGCCATTAATATGGCAATACAGTGCTGGGCGCAGTAGTCTCAATCTAATTTTGCTTTTAAATCAAGAACTTCCTAAGTGATGCCCAGTCAGCAACCTCTTCTGAGTACTATAGATCATAGCTGACAATTCATAGGTTTAATCAGGTCACACAGGCTTTCTGCCAAGATGTTTTCAACAACACAGAAGACAAAGTTTAAAAATAATTATCACGGCATAAAAAGCACTGGAGTCATGACAGCTCAAAATCAGCATTTTCATTAAAGTGTAACACAATCTAAAACATCCCAGCCCAATTAACCTCTGTAAATCTGTTTAAAAGCAGGGTCCCCACACTAGTTATGAGCCTTCTTGGGAAAGAGAGGGAGAAGAAGTTGGCATCTTGCATGTTTGCATTTGAATTCTGCCTTTTACATCTGTGCCTGTTATTGTTTATCCACAGTGGTGCACATCTTGTGTCTACTGCAACTTACATGACAGCAACATCTATAAGCTGCCAAGTACTCAACTGATCACCAGCTCTGTGATTTTATATGCTAACCTAAAACTACCACAAATTCTTTTAAGAACAGACTTCATTCATAGGTGTCCTGAATTATACCCCTAGCATGACTGTATTAACACACACAACCTTAATTTCCTCCCCCCAAATACTTTAAAGCTGTCATTTTCACTTAAAAGTACATTTCAGAATAATTTCAACTGGATAATGAAACTAAATCATAATAATTTAAAATTATATCTGCTGCCTATTCAGAGTCAAATAGATAAGACTTGAAAACTGTAATATACTATGACAATAAATTCATTTAGGGAAACAAGTTACATGTATGACTCTAGCAAGATAAAATCCATATCAACACATTCATTGCTGATAACTAATTTGGTTATTTCTTCTAGAACAACAACGACAAAAAAAAAAAAACAACTCTGCTTAACTGATGTAGAATAGCCTCATATTTGTTAAGTTGGTGTTTTTAATTTAATATCTTTTATTTTCTTCTAATTCACTAAGACACTTTAATTGCTATAATCTCATGGTCTGGACATGCTCATAGTTAATACACCAAGTTTTCTGTGTCTTTGACATGCAGTGAGAGATTACTAAATAATTTTTTATCTTGCACTTTGGACTCTGTTTCATTTTATATTTGTTTGGGATCTCCTTCAGTTTTTCCTTTTTAAACTCAATTTTTGCTCACACTTTTGTGTATTTATTATATCTTGATTATATTTACAGATAATAGTGCTTCTCCTAGAAGTGTGTGTGTAATCTACCTTCAAGGTTTCACCAGCTTTTGAATTTTTCCTTTGTATGTACTTTTTTTTTTGAGACGGGGTCTCACTCTGCAGTCCAGGCTGGCCTTGAGCTCACTTTGTAGCCCAGGTTGGTCTTGAACTCTCAATGATCCTCCTTCCTCAGCCTACAAGAGTGCTGGGATTACAGACGTGCACCACCACACCCAGCTCCTTTGTATGTACTTAACCACACCAATTTTTTGCCTATGGACATATGATGAGTTTAATAGTAGACCAACAGCTATAGTTGATTACAAAATGTTTACATTCCTCTGTACTTCCCTGTACAAGTGCAACAGACAAGAGAAGATGCTCCATGACTAATAACAGGGAAGCAGATCATATGGTAGACAAAAGGAAATTCATCAGGAAGAAATACAAAAGGCTCAAATTAACTAATTCGCCTTTTATGACATTTTTAATTCAACCTAATGTGTAAATACCACTACACCAGTGGGAAGCAACCCTTAATTTCAGTAACAGTAGATGCAAGAACAATTTTAAGTATAAACGAACAGGTAGTATTACATTTTTCCTCTTGTGATGAAAAATATCCCTAAAATCTTAAGTAAATCAACATGTATTTACCTCAAGAATAAGGAAAAATGTTTTTATGCAATCCTTCAATATTTACTTTATAAATTATGTGCATCAAGTCTCATCAGAAAAATAATTTCTTGACAAAGTTCAGAGTCCATTGGATGAAAAGCACTAGAGCACTTTGCAACCAGGCAGTACTGAGAAGACTATCAATAATGAAATCATTTCCATAACTATAGTTTGAAAAGTAATTCCATTTTGTTTCTCCTTTAAGCAAAGTAGTGGTAATGAGAGCTCTAAATAGTAATATGTAGTTTCCAAAATTTTTCACAATTTGCAGGTTTACTTATTTTCTTTCTTTACATTTGAATTACTGCTGTGTTCTCAATCCTCCCTATTCATGGATCCACTCAATTACTTAGCTCACTAACCTTCTAGAATCGTACTTGTCTTCCGGTCATAACACCTACTCCTCTGTGCACCTAGACAAACTGTAATGAGCCTAAATTTACAAGGGTTAGAATGAATCAGACTTGGAGATTACAAGATCCTGACACTTTCATTGAAACTTGATAAAACAATAACTTATAAATGGATCATGCTTTTTATCCAAAATGCATGCATACTGAAGCATATGAACAGGTTTATAAAGTTTTATATCTGGGCTCTTTGATCATCACAGTTATATAAAGTTGGATGAAAAAAAAACCCGCCAACAAACCCATTTTCAGTCTACTTATAACCACAACATTCATTTGAGTATCTCTTAAGATTTAGACAAATCATACAAACACAGTAAAACATTGTTTAACAATGAACTTGGCTTTGTTATAAGCCCACAGTTTTTGCATATCTTTCAGCAAATCCTAATTAGCTGTCTTTCAACATGCTGTGCACCTGCCCCACAGATAATGGGAGAGAGCATCTGCATAGACGACTGCATTCCGAGGGCAATAAATAAATTGCGGGTCAAAATTATTACAAAGCTTTCTCCAAATAAATGCATACCCTTCACAATACTAAGCTGCAAATGTGAAAAGTACCTAAAGCCCACTCAAATGGTGTGGTTATGGGGCTGTTTGAGTTTAACAATCTCACTGTAATTCAGGCATTTTCAACAGCTCATTAAGGGTTCATTAATATATAGGCAAGCCTGTGAATTATAAATAAGCAGATTAGAAATCTGTATTGACTGGACTGGACTAGCTGCCGTAACAGAATTCCACCGTAACGCAATGAAGGCTTGACCTCAAAAAAGGCGGTGCAAACAGAGCGCACTAACTAAGCTTGTTGGCTCTCGTTTTAAGGGCCATGACTAGCCTTTGTTCATCCAGAACTGAAGAATGGTTTTAGATCACAACTAATTCCAATATGTACTAGGCACAGTCATGAATTAGGCATACCCAAGATCTAGCTCTAAAATATTTCCCTGATCAGGTAAGACACGCAATATCCATAATAACGACAAACAAAAGTTATCATCAAATCATTTTTACTTTGTAAAGAGTACATTATTCAGACCCCCTGAGAAACAAAAAGCTGTTATGGAAACATGAGTTATTTGATTTTTTCCTCTTAATAAGCATACTATAAAACAAGGCCCCAAATTACTCATAAGTTTAAGAATACAAAATCTGGGTAATTTTATTCTCTGATGGACTCATTTTTGATTCCTTCAACTACCATAAAACAGTGCTAGCTCAAAGCATAGTCATACAAAGAAGGCCATCAGTATTTTCAGCAGGCCCTAAATCTTGACCCCTTTGAAATAAGTGACAATTCTTTTATTTACAGTTATTTTTATTTTTATTAGTTTCTTTGTTTCTTTCTTTTAAATTTT